>JAQSVH010143676.1:17441-28556 GCA_029448705.1 Adansonia digitata | reverse complement strand
TTGTTAACACACAACTGCTTTTCTTGTTTCCAAATCTAAAGTCTCTTCCATTTTGATCAATGGCATCCGCACTTCTCGAAGTACTGCTTCTTGCCATCTCATTGCTGCTCACTGTCAGCTCTCAGGATGATCAAATCAGCTTCCAGCTCATGACTGAGGATCTAGAATGGCCCTGGACGATGTCGGTGCACAATGAGTTGGTTGCCAAAGAAGAAGAAGAAGAAGGTGGCAATCGCATTGCTAGGAGGTCCCTATATTGGAAAGCAATGCGCTATTACATTTCATATGTGGCACTCTCTGCTAACAGGATTCTATGCCGGCCTCGCTCTGGGAGGTCTTACTACACTCAAAATTGTTTTAAAGCGAGAGAGTCCGCTAAATCTAATCCCTACACCAGAGGCTGCTCTAGGATCACCCGTTGCAGGAGATAAAGATTGTCCAGGAGCTGCGACTTTCATGTTCTCATTTCATCATTTTGTAGAACATTATTCCATTTGATTTTTGTATTACCCCTTTGTTTCACTCATTGTTGCAATGTTCATACGAAGTGCCAAATCAAGTGAATTTCCTCTGGCTTTAGCTGGTGGTTCTCTCTCCAGGATTAAGCAATTAAATAAGATCAAAATGCAAGAAATCCTATCTGTCTCATCAGATAACATGGCGATGCTTTCAAGTTCCAAAACTAAATAATTTTGTCCGCATCCTCATTCAGTAGTATCCCTTTTTAATACTTCCATATGTTATGCATTAGAGGCAGAACCTACGTTACCCGAAGTCAGACTCTTCGTTTTTCCTTAAAGACCATGTCCAATATTTATGCTCAATATATATTAGAACATAGATATGATAATATAATTTTCTAAATATATAAAAAAAAAACTTAGAAAAAATGTATATATTCATATCTAACACTCGTCCTGAGTCTAGTTAGCAGAGGCCAAAACAACATAATGGAATTCAAAATTTAAGAGCGTTCTATCCACTACAAGCCTTCAACCAAACCTTGCAAGATCCACAAGCGACGAAGCATTATTATCTGTGATAAATAAGATCTAAGAAGCAGGAGCACCCCAGGAAGCTACAAACTTAGCAAGTGAAACAATTTCCCCTATTAACCACACATATCTAAATTTTTTAACAATCAAAGAAATTTTGGTCATTGGATAAAATCATACACAATTGAACTTTAATCATAATGGCCATTTTTTTAGATTTCACAGCGGAAGCCTGAATGAAAGGTATCTCAAAACCAACAGAAAAAAAAAAAAAAAAAAAACCAAAAGAAAAAAAATCAATTATTGTAGCTTGCTTTGTTTTCTTCGATCTTTAGGAAACAAAATCTAACCTATTATTCAGGAAAGGCTAGGGGTGAACCTGGTGTATGCTTTAAGTATTTGCAAGTTGCAGTTCTTTTGAAATAACTTGAACAAATCAAGTATTCTTTCCAAATAAGTTTAGCCTTCTCCAAGGCCTTGTCTTTAATTCAGCCAGCCCATCTAACGCAACATATTGGACTTACAAGATATTTGAAAATTTTGGATTCCTGCACGACCCATATCGTGAAACCTTTATTCTTAGGCAGTTACCCTTTTGTTGGGGTTAAAGCAGATGCTAAACTTAAAAAGGAACCAAAAAAAAGGTGATCATAAAACAGTTGTTTATGCTACCTTGTTTTTGTTCATATGGTGCTAAAATCCTACGAAAAGTTGTTTAAAGAGACAGATTGGCCATTATTGATTCTAATTACTGATTTTGAGATCATTTAGTAATTGATTATGGATCCCTGAATCCTCATAATGTTCATGTCTCTTTAAATAAACTGAAGCATGTTCCTGAGAGTTAGCAAGCACGTGCTCCATAAAAAGAAAAAAAAAGAACAGAACATCCATGTCTGAAAATTGTCTTCCAGAATTTTCACAAAATAATGAATCTCCCATTTTATATTACGACCTTATTAGGACATTCTCTGCAAATCACTTGGCCCAAAGGTTTTCAGTTTCACTGGAACATTCCTGTCAGGATTTTCCTGTCAGGATTTTTACTCTTTCTAGCATAAAACTTAAATCTCAATTATCTCTAATTATGTTAGACCACTCTTTTGCAAGAATGTATAGATTAGACTTGTAGATCGGTCCGACCAAACTTCTGTTCAAATTTTTAAACAATTTTTCATCTAAACCCGAGTCAATCTATTTTACTTTTTATAATAACATTAAAAAATTATTTTTATATTAATATTATATATTTCATAATAAAATAATAAAAAATTTTATTATTAAAATAATAATTTAAATTGAATTAAAAAAATCATTCTTCAAAATAATAAAAAAATTAGTTAATTCCTTAGAACACAAACCAGCTGAAAATAACTATATTATTATTATTATTATTATAAATACAAACTTTTATACCACTACAATTACAGAAAGAATGGGAAACATATAAATATTATTTTTAAAAAATTATTTGTCTTACTCTTACATTTGAAAAAAAAAAAAAAAAAGGTCATCATTCACAATCACAAGTCACCGCCGAATCCAAGGCATGTGTTTCTCACTGGTTGGGCAGACGGGCAGTCCACAACCGTGTTCCCACGCTAACCGCTCATAGATCTCCAAACCAAACCTGCCCGCTTAGCTGTATCTCATTCATTTCCCACTTTCTCTTCCACAAAAGAAACAACAAAAGGAAAAAGGCTGTTCGACGTGTTTTCCATGTGATTCGTTTCGATCTATCAATCGTAAGTGCAAGATTTCTTGAGTGAAATGGGGACGTTGAGTTTCTTGGGATCGAAGGTTATGTCACATTCGATTTTCTTGTAGAACTTTGGCTTAACCAGTTTGCCCAAGACATAAGCTCTTGATCGAACAACGAAGTTCAGTTTAAGTGAAACTGGAAGCGATGTCGTGCCTGTTGAACTGCTCAAACTTGCTCCACTTCCGTACAAAGGAACCTTGTTTCCCATCACCGTCACAGTTACAGACCTTTGGCTTTTCCTTGATTGATAAAATTTCTTCATCTGAAATACCCAAAATTCAACAAATCTAAGATGACAGAGTTAGGATTTTGAATCAATGTTGGGTACTTTTTTCATTTTTTTCGGAAGTGGACTTACGGTTCCTGAAGCAATGTTGATTTGAGAATAAGACAGATCTAGAGGAGTTGATGTGACATGGACGCCAAAAAAAGTTCCAGTGTTGCGATAAATCATTTTCACCGTGGAATTCATGGTGATCATATCAGTTGCCACCCCTGTGAAATCCGAACCAGCTTGGATCTTGAATTGCTCAAATTTTATACTCTATAAGATCAACTTAAACAAAATCAATCATAACCCATTTCGTCATTCAATCTAAAAAGCCCAAAAAAATGATGAAATTAGTCGATTACCTTCATTGTGATCTTGGGTTTCTGGGGTCTGCTAGCTCCCCAGAGAATCAAAGAAAACATGGAGAACAGAATAAAGAAGCCAAGAACAAAAGCGAGAAAATAGCATCTCCGGGGTAGTCCCTTCTCACGCTCGTCATCTTCAAGCAGCCCTTCTTCTTCAATCACATCACATTCTTTCCACTGCTTATGTCCCTTCCTATGAGCTCCCTTAGACGACGCGTCGTTAGGCGAAATCTTGCGGGATCCGGGTTTAAGCGACCCTGAAAACCGACTTGATGAGGACTCACGCGAGTGACGGCCAACGGAGGAATGGGAGTGCGGTGGTGACCCCATGGGGCTGAGCACCGGCGTGGAATGGAGCGACGTCGTTGTTTTCTCTCCATCGTGAGAATCGCGTGAAGGGCTCTGCACATAGTAAACCGGACGCCGTGGAGACCTCGTTGGCGACGATGGGGCCAGGCTTGTGACCTCGGAGTCTGTCTTGGCGTGCATTTTCGGCGGCGTTTACTTCAGGTTCCGACACCAACACTAACCGAGAACCTGTCTTTCGCCTCAGTTTACGTAGTAGGAGTTATTCAAATTTCTGGGTATGTTTTATTTTGCGGATTTGCGTGTTTGATGATGACTTTATGGAGGAGCTTGTTTGTCAACTGAGAGAGTGAAATTGAAGAAATATAGATTTTCTCTGTAACAAAAAGAATATAATTTTAATTTGCTTTATCAATATGAAAAAAAGGAATATAATGTTTTATTTTGGGGTTAGGGAAAGGAAGCAGCGAGGAACTCATTGCCCGGGCTGACAGTCATGTTACAGTTGGCTGCTTTTGCTTGACACCGCAGTACCGCACCACCAAAACTATTATTATTCTTTTCCTTTTTTCCGCTTTCCTCTTTTCCTTTTCTCACTTCCGCCACCAAGCTTTTATTGCCCGTTGTGGAGTTTGTTCAAGGGGAAAGTGATTTGGGCTTAGTTTTGCTTGGGCTGACGGCTGTCGTTGGGTTTAAGTTTCATGGTTTCTAAAACTAGCCTTATAGTTAGATCATAGATGGAGCTGAAATTTAGCTTTGGACATCCAGGCAAGATTGGTTATTTGAAAATCTATCCTCTCACTAAAAACCAAGTAAGTTGCAAAAAAAAATGCTATTAGTTAAACACGAAAATAAGTTAGTTCCAACAAATCTTATGAAGTTTTACTCGAAGTTAAAGCTTCTGGGTTCAGCTTATTGGGCATTGGGCTTGCAAATGAGAGGTGTTCTTTCTTTTCCTACAGGTCAATGGGCAATAGACAATAGTGGACATAACATCTGGCCAGTGACCGACCATTCATAATTTCTTGGTTCCATACTCCATAGACTATAGTCAGTATTGTCCTCTCTCTATTTAATTTTGAAAAATCACGTTCTCCTTCATAATTTTCATTAATTTGGTGGAATGAGGGCAATAAGAAAAATGAACTGCCGCTGGTGGGTTTTGTTTAGACGATTTGTTTGAAAATTGCAATAGAAAATTGATGCCAATGGTGTATCAGTGGGTCACGCTCAGTCATCTTTTCATCAAAGGCGAAGATCTGAAGTTCATGGACCCTCCTTTCCAACATTTGTCACTTTTCTTTGAAATTCCTGCAAAGATATCCAATTTGGTTTTGCGTCCCAATTGTTGGAAAACGCAATAGAAGAAGGGTAATTAAGATCTCAAGACGGATTGGAACAGTTGTTTAAAGATGATTTTGTGATGGTTTTAATTTGTTGTGCTGTTGAGTTTAGCCCACAAAGAAGATTAACGTAATATTGAACGGTCGCATCGTATACAAGTCCGGGGTCTAACGCTTTTGTTGCGATTGATATGGCCAGATCCCATGGCTAGAGGACTGGCCGGTCGGAGATTGTCACCTATATCCTTGATAGGACTGCACCTGTTGTCAACTTGATCAGATGTAGTCATCAAGGCTGGTATAATTGCTGCGGTGCTCCCTTTAGATACGCTCATAGATTCAAGTAACGGCTCCATATAATATTATAATTATTATTTAATTGTTCTGATATTTTTTGTTATTGATATTTTACTATTTACAATAATATTTACTATATCTAAAATCATAATAAACGTAACGCGATTAAAAATACTTTCGCAACCGCTTTTTAAATTCCAAAATACACCCCTTTTCAAAAGTGCTGCTACTCCCGACACATGGGGGCATGCCATGGATATTCCCAAGAGTAAATTGAAGTTCGTAAACACAGGGTCCTGATTTACATAGGCTGCTCCAACGTCTGGAGGCCATGCAGCTAGGGCAAAGTCACCAGAGGCCATAATGACAGGCTTTACAATAGGTGGATAACTGTAGGATGGACCTCTAGAGGTAGAGCTAGTTACAATTGGTGAAGGTTTACTGCCCAGGATTGTTCTTTTAGATTTAATGGTGGCTTTTGGGTCAGTGTTGCTCTTAACGTAGCCCACAACGGTATCACCATCTTTTTGTTTCAAAAAGATGGCTGGAAAGAGCCACATTGGAATAAATCCAAGTCAATACTATTCGTTATGAAGACACTAGCAGCATTTCCTGCAAATTGAACGTTGTTAAACTGGTCATTGAGGGAATCTTCATCGCCTGAATCTTGGCACGCAACAATCTTCCACGCAACTTTCCTTAATTCATTCGTATCATCACATGCGCCCATGAAAACATTTAGGAACTCGCTTGACGAGAAATTCCCCGGATAGATTGCCAAACCATTGATCGAAGCTTTGCTCCCAAGACTTAAAGTTGCTCCAAAGTCTCGATCCATGGTACCAGGCTACCAGCATTGACAGTTAAAACCCATGGCGTGCCATTGTGTACGCTCTCTACATCTGGCCTGTCATTTCCTGCTGATGTAGAAACGAAAATATTCTTCTCTATGGCGGCAAATGTGGCTATTGCAATAGGGTCTTCATGCAACTCACGCACATAGCTGAATGACAAGGAAATAACATCAACACTGTTGGTAGTTGCTTGATCAATTGCAGCAATTATATCTGTCGTATAAGATCCATCTCCTAAAGGGCTTTGTAAATGGCCACTCAAGCCCCTGGGGCCATTCCTCTGGCAGTTCCCGTGGCAAAGCCAAAGTATAATGCATCTGACAGATAAGTTCCAGCAGCAATTGATGAAGTGTGGGTCCCGCGTCCCCCAGTGTCGCGTGGGGAATTCATTGAGATGGTGATAATAGGATTGTGGGCAATCAGACCTTTATTGAAAAGCAGCGCACTGATGAGCTTTTAGTTGCACATTGAGGAGTTGAATTGAGTGCCAGTTTCGCATTGCCCTTTCCATTTTGATGGAACATCAATCATTCTATTATCATTAATGCTTTGGCTTTCTGGCCAAACCCCTGTATCTGTCACCCCAATAATGACATCTTTACCAAAAATCGACACCGGCCACGCACCTGAATTGGAATTCAGGCCAAGAAATTTGAAAGAATGAGTGGTATGAACCTTGACAGTACTGTCCTTAACAGAAGAAACATACCCTCTAAATTTGAGACTTGCACTAAAACCTTGAATAACATGGTTATAATTTAGGCGAAGGGATTATTACATCGGTTTTGGCTCTCAAGTTGGTGGATAAAGATGGAAGGGTGGCCAGGTACCAGCTTTGCTGGCTGCAGAAGACATTGGGCATGGCTGAGAGGTCCATATGGACTATATAATTGTCAGCTTGCGCTAGTTTGATAAAGATAAATAAGATAGTAAAAGAAAGCCAAACATACAGGAGTTTGGTATGATTGGCTGCCATGGTAGAGAATTGGAATTTTGCAAGAGATATTTTCTGGGGGACTCCCATGATATGCTTATATAGGGAATTTGGTGGCGTGTGAACTTGAACTCTTTGCTAGTGGCGGCAATTAAACCAGTTTGGATTGAGTTATTTCAATTTTGAATTTTTTTAAATTTAAATTTTTTTGAATTCAAGTTTATTCGGGTTTGAACTTGTTTAGGTTAAGATCTATTCAGGTTTAGGTTTGAGTTTTATTTAGGTTTGAGTATGTTTTACATTATTTTTTTACGTTAAATGTAATTATTTTTACATAATTTTAAATTCTAAACTCACGCTTGAATTTGGCTCGGCCCAGCCTGAAAAAATCTTAGTTTAATTCTATAAGCCTAATCGCAACATTGAAAAATGTTAAATTCTAAACTTGGTCCACCCATTTGGATTCGAATCATTATTTATAATATTAAAAAAATTAATTTTATATTAATATATTTTATAATTAAATTTAAATAAAAATATATTATTTTATTTAAAAAATTATTTTTGGCCAAACTAGCTTAAAATTTAAAATCTTAAACTCAAGCCCAATTGTGTTAAGCCTATTGGGTTGAGTTGAGTAGGCTACCCAACCTATAAATAGGTTTACTTATTAGTCTAAGTTTAATATAAGATTTTTTTTAATATAATATTATCTATTATACTTTTCATATTTTTTAATTTACCTTATTACTTTATTTTACTTTTATCAGATTCTAATTATAATTACTTAAAATAACAATAATCAAATAAGAATAATATTAAAAAATATACTTACTTTTACTGCTAACATATATAAACTCTCAATATTTAATGAGTTTAACTCATTTAATTAAAAAAATGATAAATGGATAATATATTTTATTGACAATATTTTCAAAGCTCGTGATATGATTTATTTTTTGACAAATTATTATTTCATCGTATATAAAATATAAATTATATTTTTAATATTTAATTAAATTAATATTAAAATAAAATTGATAATTAAAATTTTTACTTTATAAAAAATTATTTAATTATAATTTTATTATTTTTATTTTTATATTAAATTTAAATTCAAATTTAAATTATTTTGAGTTGAAATTTTCTCAAATTTAAACTATTATTTTTTGATCAAATTTATTTAAATTTAATTAAAACTCAAATTTTTTAAAATAAATTTTTAAATTCAAATTCATTTTATTATCTTTCGCCGGTCTTCCAACTTGTCCGAATGGTATCGAAACAAGAGTGCCTCTAAAGTCGAAAGGTTTCCGCTACATATTATTTCCACTGTGAACCACGCTACATATTGTTTCGACTGTGAACCAGAGTGTATTATAGGAGACAGACGACAAAGACGTCGAAGTGACATCTTTTTTTTTCGTCTATCCATTGCACCATTGCATTCCCAAAATATTTAATCAACTTGGAGTATCTCCGCTTCCATTCTGTAGATTTGATATAATATATATATTATTATAATTATTTAAAAAATTATAATAAAGTAAAAAAATATATTTTTTATATTTTTCATATTATCACTATAATTAATGTTTTTAAAATATTTAATATTATATATAATTTAATATATTAATAATTAATATTATATAAATTTTAATGTATTTATATATTTATATTATTTTTGTATTGTACTATATCTGAAATTACTAATTAGACTGTGTATTAAAAACAAAAACGCAAACAATCCACTGATTGAAGGTCCTAGAGCCCACCGTGTGCAAGCTCACAATGGAAAAAATCCTATATCACTCAGGATAGTTTTGACCTGCTTACAATGAAGTGAATTTGTCCATCTGGAAAATTGAAAGGACCATCTACAAGAGGGAACTCTGATAAGCGGTCACCGATTATCTTCTTATCCACAATTTTTTTCCAAACCACTTTGGCTTTTCACCCATAGTACGTGGATTGCAAATTGCAATGGTTTCTTCAGCAGTCAAATATGAAAAAGAAAAGAAGAAGAATCATTTTGTTTTGCTAAATTTCATATTTTTTTATTTATATAATTTTTTTATTAATAATTTATATTATTAAAATTTTAAAAATTTTATATATTTATATTATATCATATTACATTCATATAATTATATTCATATATAATTATATTTATATAATCGTATTTAATGTTACGAAACTTATGTATATCTGGCCAGTGATGATTTGTTTAAAATTGCAAGAGACAGGGAGATGCCAATTGAGGATTTGTGGATCAGCACTCAGCAGTCTTTTTAAACAACGGCGGGAATTAACTTTCTGACTGAGGTTTTCACAAAACAGGGAAATATGATGTGAGCCATGTAGGAACGATTTGACAGATATTTTTGCTGCTTTCCATAGTTTAGATTGGCTAGTTAGATAAATAGACAGATACCTTGGTTTATGCTAAAGAAAGATTGCCTTGTTATTGTTCAAGAAAACGCGTCAGGATTACTCTTGCCAGACACTTGGCCATTGACAGCGAAAGGCTCTTTATTACGGCCATAATTGGGATATGAGAACCTTGGGAAGGCATAAGATCCTGAAACTTACGATACTAATGGGCTAGCTTGAAACAAGTCCAATACTAGGCTAATAAAACCCCTTGTCCTTGCTGAAGCTCATCCATTGTGGCCCAAATGCATTTCGGCAAAAATGATCTTTCAGTGTCATTATCGGACAGGGACCAGGAAACCTGAATGGCATTTTACATGGATTGTCTGAATATTTAACTGGGCCAATCACCCTGTTTATATTTTGGTAGCAGTTGCAAGGGCAATCCAATACCTTACGGGCTTTAATAAGGATCCATTCTCACCCCTTTTATTCATTTTTCTGACATTTGTCAGCTAAACCAATTGTATATGATGCTAACAAATTTTAACGATTCGGCTTTTCCCCTGTCAGGCACATGACGGTCAGTTCGTATATGCGGATTATCCGGCTCACTAGATCAAAGATAAAATTAAAAACAGCTTATTTGGAAGAACTCTCTACGTTTCAAATCTTAACTGACATACTGATGAAATAAAGTCGCAGGTTTTTGCAGGATCCATCCTGTTAAACTGCAATCTTTTTTGCGCTTTCCCTTTTTTAACTTCTGAACCTGAAAGCATGGGTCTCTAAAATTATCAACAAAAATGGTGGACCCATTTTGTTTTTCCTACGCCCATAGCTGAAATTTGGCGTTTCGATTGCTGTATTCAACACGAGCAATATTATCATTTCCTTTCCATTTTGTAATTCCTTTTTTCTGGTCAAGATATGGAATCCGGTTTGATGGCATTGTCGTTTGTATGCTAAGAAAAACAATAATTTACTCCATGATGAATCTAAACTATAATTCGATTTTATCCAAAAGAAGGAAACAATCATTTCCTACATTTGTTGGATTCTATAGGCTTGAAAAGATTTTATTTGTTGGATTTCACTATAGACCAGTAAATTTGTGTAAATGCGATTCTGATTGAGATCATACAGAATCCAAATCCACTATAGGGTTTTCAAATTCTGATCAAATTAAATTCCACCAAGTATGGATAAGAAAGGAAGGCAGCGGGGAAATTGTTGTCTCGATGTGCCTGGATGCGACCGATTATAAAAGCATTTGAAAATTGTATGCTACAACTTGATCATTAAAGATTAATGCTGTTATGACGGGAGTAGTTAAATAATTATTCGCCTTAAACCATAGCAGCAGCACCGTTTTCATTGGAAATATTTATAGGCATTGTCATGATCCGAAAAAATTTTATTCAAATCTCAATCAAATTCAATCCAATTTGAAAGTATGAATTATTATTTTTAAATTAATAATAATTATTTTTTATATTAATAATTACATATTTTTTATCATTTAAATTACAAAAAAATATTATTATTATTAAATAATAATGTAACTCGAACCAAACCAAATTAAGAAGAAGTATGTCTAAAATTTCACACGAAT
>JAQSVH010143676.1:0-13442 GCA_029448705.1 Adansonia digitata | reverse complement strand
AGTCAAATTAAAAAAAAAAAAATCATGGTTTGTATTTGAGGAATTTGAATTGCTGATTGCAACAAAGGTTTTTTTTTTTTTAATTCCGCATGATCGATGCGTTTAAGTTAACTCTTTAGTGTTTTACAAGGGTTTATTGTGGGCAATCATCGGCGAAAAGGTTAGCCCTCGCACTGGCTATAACGTCTAAAGCTTTGATTGGTGAAAGGATCAATCAAGGTATGAGCTAATTGGAAAACAACGAATTGCTTGAGACTTTTGTGAAACTTCATGGTTAATTAGGGAAGCAGCGGCAGGCAATGCAAAGTCAAACCCACTGAATGAAGCAAAACTGCAGGTCACTTAAAATATTTGGGACAAAATAGTGCTAATCTTAGGAGACTTGAAGACGATGGTTATTGTAAGTTAGATATGCACGTTGCTTGGATTGGTTCAGATTTGAACCGAGTTTAGATAATATATTAACAAATTTCATGATTATTCAAGTTCTACTTGGTTGAAAATATAGCTCAATTATATCAAAATATTTTAGACTTGCATAGATTCATTCAAATTTTTATACAAGATAATCGATCCATTTCTCTTAAAAATTTATATTATTAATATTAAAAAAGGTCAATCGAGTTGGATTTAGATAAAAAAATAATGTCTATAACCCGATGTATTTTTCAAACAAATCTTATTTTTTGTCTAAATCTATTTCTTTTGCTTAATATTTCAATCAAAACCATCTCAAATATTAAACAAACTTTCAAATTTTAACAAATAATGCAATCTATATAAAGATTTGTTCCAAATGCAATTTCAAAATGAAAGTAAAATTGTTCATTGTACCTTAACAAGACTAATTATCATGATTTCTTCTTTGTTATTTGAAGAAAAAAAGAAAATTCAATGACATTTGAAACCATTGTAATATTTAATTTGCACAAAGTGGGGAATTTAAAATGCTTAAACTATAGATAGGTGGATAATAATTTTAGATGGGTGGTGGGTTAGTTATCGAGGGATGAAGTCGCACCAAGCTCTAATGTCAGCATTTTTCATTGCTTTTATTTGGCCAAAAAACAGAGATACCTGTGGCTTGTGGTCCTCAGAATTTGCTTTATTCACAAAAATGGCGACCATATACATAATTAAAAAAAATAATTTCGTAGACTTTTCTTATCATGCATGTTATAATTATTCGTAAATGGAGATATCTAATGATTTTTCATCGACTTATATACCATAAAATGGGTATGATTGAGATTTATTTTTCATAGTCATTAGTTCTATTTAATAGGAAAGCAATTAAAGATACGTTGAGTTTATCAATTTGTAAAGCTAATTGGTTGCAAATAAGAGTATATTTTTCTTCTCAAACAAAATAATAAACCCTAAAACTATATATCGAAAAGTTAATTTGTACTATACCTAATATAAACCGATTAAATTAAGCTTTGGATTTTTTTTTTTTTTTTTGGCTTTTACCCCTTTTTTTCCTTCCCTTTTCTATACTTCTCAAAGCAAACAACCAGATTTATTGGGATAGGTTTGCCCAGGATTTTTTTTTTTTTTTTTTTGTTTTCTTGAGGAACAAGATGTTTCAAAAATATTTCTGTTGAAAAAGTGTAATAGGTGAAGCTCTTGTTCTTGATAAATTTATCAAAACATGGCTTGGCGTAAATGTATACTCAAAAGAGTTTTTAAGCAACGAAAATAGAACCCAAAAAAAACAAAAAACAAGAAACAAAGGAATCTAACACGCATGTACATATATATATTTCCTGGAAGAAACTTCCTCACAAGGAATCTTTGCTGGGGGACTAAGCAAAGACAAATGCTTTTTATTTTTTAATTCATTATTGTTACAACAATGGCCAAATCGATCAAAAATAAAAGGAAAAAAAAGTTGACAAAACGTCAATTAAAACCTACTGTTCAGAAGCAAAGAGCTTTCAGGTTTGCTGGCAGTAGCTTTAGTTCAATTCCTTAAATCATTGTCCCATATGGGGGGCCTTTCTGCGCAAAACTTGCAAGAAATCAACATTCACCAAACTGATTTTGGCCCATTTTTTCACATTGTTGAAAGGCATAGAAGACTGATGATGTCAAATAAAAGGCTTTTTGACAAAAAGTGAATCCTTAGAAACGATTGGTCTTAGTCTAATTCAGTCATGAGAAATGACCTTTGGGATGGCAGATGAAGAAAACAATGGTTAGATACTTAAAGTACTTGTTGAAATTTGGCCAGAACTTGATCAATATTTGTACTTAGACATGAATCTTAAGCCTAAAGCCCCTAATGAACCCTCTTAGGAACTTAGCCTATGACATCCCAACAGGGCTCCTAACTTTGTGTTTTCCATTTTCTTAAACCCAAACAAATTCACCAAACTGAAGCATTGCTTCTTATTTTTTTTTTCCCGAAGACCAATGTCTATGGCGAAACAGCAGTAGTTGAATCCTTAGGCTGCACTATCTTTAACCTTGTAAGCTGCAGCACCTTCTCCCGCATTTGTAACAGTCCTGCTGAATACTTTTCCTGTAGTTTTCTCACATTAGGATTGGATAAAGCAGCAAAAGAGGGGTAATTAAGATCAGAAGATAAACTCTAGCAGTTGTAACTCTTTAATCTTTTGACGGCTAAGATCTGTTTCCGAGTGATTTTCAGGGTGCAGAAAAGATTCACATTGTCCTGTGAGGCTGCATCGTAGATCAGACCTGGGCCAAGTGCTCGATTTGGATCAAATTGGCCTGGCTCCCATGGCTAAAGGTGAAGCAAAAGACAAATTGTCATCACCATTGTCCCTGATTGGTTTCATGGTGTCATCTCATGGATTTGCAGTCGTCACCGTGGCAGACCTTATAGCAGCTGCACTCTTCTCAGGATGTGCACCGCACCGTGGATGTTCCAGTGAGCATACCGGATAAGAATATACAGTCCTCCAGTATCGCTGCATGACTGTTTAAACTATAAGCAGTCAAAACAACAGAATCGGCTGCCACTATATCCAGTTTTAAGATGCCAGGATAGCTTAGTGAAGGACCCTTTGAACTGCAAGGGGCCACGGCTGGCGCAGGCTTTCTCCCAAATTTGGTCTGATTGAAACTTAATCCTGGCTGTAGCCTGCTTATTACTTTCGGCATATTTGATTAGAGCAGGTGCAACCACATTGCTAATCACACAACACTAGGACAGGCCATAGAGTATATTTAACGGAGAAATTTCCTTGCAAACTTACGCTTGATGCAACAGCAGAAATTACACAAATATATAAACCTAACCAAAGAAACGTCAAAATGTAAAAAGAGATTCAATAAATTATGTCGCCAATGGGCTGAGGATTCATACATAAAGCTAATAGTGCAATGATTAAAAGGGAAAAACTTTAGAGACCTAGCTTTCTGTTCCCACTTCCCAGCGCTTCAGACATTTGCGTCATCCACCCAGAATATTGCTTTATAAGATAGAGTTGGAAGTAAAAAGTGGCTGGAGCAATTGAATTAGCAGTACCATGGACTATCGCCGAATAGGAACAGCGAAGGTTGCAATATGGCACGCTTGGCAGGAGTCAGTTCGATGAATTACAGAAGCCAAGCCACAATTTTTTGACGTTGGTCTTTTTTTGACTTGAGGAAGAACTAATTGCCTAAAAACAATTGGTTGTGTCATTTATTCAGACCCGTTGTTTTACAAATGGGGCACAAATTTTTGTGCATCAACCATTGTTTAATGCAATCAGCATGGAAGTCGTGGCGACATTCCAGTGTTCCAAGATCTTCTCCATCATTATATTCTTCCTGCATGTTCGCAAAATGTTATTTAAGAGGTTCATAGAATCAGTAAAGAAAACATGCAAGAGAAAAATTATTACCTGACAAATACAACATGGTTCTACCTCTAACTGAGTTCCTGGTGCACTGGAGTACTTTCGTCGTTTCAACCGGTTTAATATAGTTTCTTCACTCAACCCTGTGCTTACGTTACCAATGCGCTCTTCCAGAGCCAATAACTCCTATTACCCACAAAGCAATTATACCGTCAGAACAATTTTCAAACTCAGAAAGAATTCCTAGATGCCGAGAATCTAGATACTACCTCATAGGACATGTTATCAACATCCAGCCGCATATCCCTATGCCGATCATGAATATCACCTACCCCAAAAAATACTGATTGATCAAGGATCATAACATCCTGCCATACAAGCAGAATTAGAAAGATAAATGTCACTTGTTTGGTCAAAGTAAATTCTTATCCATTATAAACACTCCATAGCAGATTAAATTTGAAGAATGGCCAACCATATGAACATAGGGACAAATGAATAATAAATGAAAAGGCAATTTTTTCAATCTTCCACATTTCAATTGGCTAAGATAGAAACTGCATCAAATTACACCATTAAATATTAAAGAACTTACCTCAAAATGCAAGTTCTGACCCCTACGCATGAGATCCAAGACATTGTGAATCTGCCCCATAAACAAACTGTCAGATCTAGTTGACTGGTTCTTTGTTAAAACCATTTAATGTTTCAAAATACATTGTATGCAGGTAAAAAGAAGACTTCAAAATATAAATGCCATTTACCTTCCTGTTATCAACATAAAGACTAAAGTGCAAAAACATGAATGACTTAACATAGACTAGTCCAAGCATTTTGGATAAAAATACCCAATGGCACATTGTTCAGACAAAAGCTAACAAGGAAAAACAACATACATATGTCATTCTACATAATTAGCATTGCACTATCATGCAACAAGAAAGAAGTTTCTCCCATGTCTAGACCAGGTATGTGATATACAGTAACAATTAGCTTGGCAACAAATCAATAGTAATAATGTTAAGGGAATCACGATTATGTCTTGTTATGTTTGAATTTAAAAGGAAAGATGAAAACTAGATTGGCAGAAAACATGCAGTTCTAGGGCAGACCTCAGACACAATAAGCCTGCTTCTTCCTCCAGTGGCGGCAGCTAAAGTTTGCAATGAATGCGGAATTCCAACAAAACCAGCATCTTGTCTCTCCAACCATGACACCGACCTACGACGATGGTGCCCCTGATTAGCTACTCTAGATGAAAGCAGCATCGCTTCTGGCGAAGTAGAAGGTCCTGAAGAAAGTGAGGAATGATTGCCCAGGACACCAGACTCAGGGCCATGGAAAGACATCGATGATCGATGAACAAGTCCTGACAATCTCCGTGGATTTTGTGAAGGATGATGAGGATGAGGAGTCCATGTAGCAGCGGAAGATGCACTGGCACCAGAACTTGAGCCAGCACGAGATGCAGAAGCAAAATTATTTCCAGTAAGACTTATATTTCCAATACTTAAACCTCGATTCGTCGGATTTCTGACCAAAGTTCTCAATTCAGGAGCAGGAACAAACATAGAATGATCTAATAGGTTCCTAGCCATGTTTCTTGATTGATTACCCTCGTGTGGTACAACATCTCCAGTCACAGATACATTAGAACCTGATGAATTGCCAGTTCTTGAGGCAGAACCTCCATTCCACCTAAATGGCTGCACATTTTGCGGCAAAGTTGGAACATGAATTACGACATTTGGGTTTTGAGGACTTGCATTATCTACCAAAGGAGCTGACCTTAAATCCACAGAATGACCAGTTGGAAGAAGTCTTGATGACTGTTGTGAAGACGAAACAACAGAATGCGTGGCCATATCACCTATAGAAAATATCGGAGGAGCAATAGGTTCCTGTATACTTGAAGGGCTTATTCTTAGCCGGAAATTCCTGTGGGAGCTCCCTGCAGTTGCTAAAACAATTGGTTCAGGAATGCTGTCAGAAGCTGATCCTCCCAAATCTAAACCAAGTCTACGGTGCACCTGCCCTGAAGAGGCAGGTAGATTCACGTTGCTTCCTGCACTAGAGCTAGCAGAAACTCCATGCCATGCACTACTTTCTGCACGGTGGAAGTAGCTAGAACTTCCACTCGAAGAGGACTGCCCAAAATTTCCTTCAAGAGCTTTTCTTTTGCACGATGCACGGTGACCCTCATATAAGCAACCAGGTCTGCTATCATTATCATCCAAAACATACCCACCACTTCGAGAAGAAAGTAGAAAACCTTCAGTACCAGCACCAGATGAAATCAGCTCACCATGTGATCCACTAGGCTTATATAGGTTAGACTGTTCTGTAACTTGACAGTTATTATTACCATGAGCCACGAAGCCTGCATTTAAGTTGAGACTCGGGGGAACTGTATCAGAATTGGAGCTTGGAACAAATAGAGAGTTCTGTTCATACTGCCGCTCGTCTAACCTGGGACCAGCAGTTGCAGAAGCACTCATGGAAGATGACAATCCGTTCTGTGTGCTACTAGAGCTAGGCTCTTCCAAGATCCATTTGCCTAGCTCCTGTTCTTCTTGACCAATAGAGGTCACACATCCAATGTTCACGTCATTATGTGACAGCAAACAATCAGGCAATCTGTTTTCTATAGGATTTCGAATATTATTCCAGCACAACTGCTGGTCTATAGCAGCACTGCTTGATGTAGAGCCATGGTCAAAAAAGGTTTCAGACAAAGAACCAATAGAACCCCTTTGCCCCTGCATTAGAGCTTGTATGGACTTCAGTACAAATTATCGTAAAGTCCTGAAGCATATTCCAATACAAACTGTATGTCAACAATCAGCATAAAGAAGTGAAAGAGAAGCAGTGGCATTAAAAATGATTCTAGACAAGGTACTGGTGTATAAAAAATACACGAAAAAAACATTATGAATATGTTTCAACAAATTTTCAGGTTCCTAATGGTAAGAGAGTAATTCAAGAAGGATAAATGCTGCCTAATATTGACATACTTTGTCTCTCAGACATCAAGAAACCAATTGTGCAAACAACTTTTCACCAGGGTAAGCAATGCCATGCAAACGTTACTTGGAAACTTCAATAATGCATGATTCAAAGTGATATACATGCTTTCCAACAACACAAAAGAAACAAATAACATACACACAGAACATCAAGGAAAAAGCAAATGCATCTAAAATCTATTATCTGATAGTAATAACAGGATGACAATAAGGCTGCAGAAATAAGACAGCGATCAGAAATTATAAGCAAATGCAGTAATTGTTGGGAAATAGGCAGTAACTATTTAAGCCAAATGATCTCTCAACCTGCAACCAGAAATATAGAGTTTAAACAATGTAACTAAATCAACAAAGATCACGAAATGTGCTGCTAGTAGCAAGGTAACCAATCCTAAAGTGAAGTAATCCCAAATTTTTAATCCACACAAGATATTCAGACATTTGTATACATCACAAAAGTTTGAAACCAAAGGGCACAGAACAACTAAATCAGGCAAATATAAAACATTAGCGAGGAATCAAAATAAAACAAAAATAAGCGTTAAGGATCGGCAGGTATCCAACTGTATACCAAAATGAAAGCAGACAAGAAAAAAGGTTAAAGTTTCCACTGTTGGCCATATAGAACAAAAGGTAAACAAATACAAAGATAAATAAACCGAAAGAATAAATAAGAAAGAGCCTTTCAAGCTGTTGAATATTTTCCTTCACACCCTACCCCAAAACCAAAGCCACCACACAAAATATATATATATATATATAGAGAGAGAGAGAGAGAGAGAGAGAAAAGAAGAAAGATAAGAAATGACTAAATCAAACACAACAGCGAAATGCAATAGATAATCTAAGGTCAAACAAGGCAACTATGAGCACCATCTCTCTATAAATCAGCTATTACAAGAGACAGCCACAATAATCAAACATCCAGTGAAAACACGGCAAAAAAGACAGCCTTTAAACGCAAACAGGAAAAGACATCAAAAGAATATGCATTTTATAATAAAAAACATAAAATATCAAAACTTAAAAAAAAAAGTGCCTTTCAAAGACAAACAACAAAATCGTGGGCGGGAGAAAAAAACTGGTGAGAATATCATCCATATTTCATCTGATCACCACAGATCAAGCAAAAATAATAAGCATGAGAACAAACCCAAAGAACTCACCTAACGGGTGGAAATGAAGGACCTTAGTCGATCTAAAGATAATCTTAACAAGAAAATAAAGGATTAGACCACAAAAACTGGAAGAAAACGGTAGTCTTGAAGCTATTCCCCTCTCCTTTCTCAAGAAAAGAAAGAGAGAAAGAAGAAGAAGAAGAAGAGGGAAAAAAAAAAACACTTGAGCAATGGGAGGAAGAGAGAGGGCCTTTGAAAGATAAAATAAAATAAAAAACAGAAATATTCAATTGGAATGCAAGCAACAAGAGATTAAAAGAGGACAGTAACCTGCAATTTACCAAATAACCCATGCAGAAAGAGAAAGCGAGTAATGGTCAGAAAAGAGCAGTTTCCTAACAAAGAATTGAATAACAAAAACAATATAAACAAAAAAACTTTGAACAAACACCACCACCACCTAGGCAAAGGTGTCATGCTGAGCCGCTTACCAAATGGCTGGCTTTCATGTCTCTATCTTTATTCTCTTCAAAAAAAAAAAAGATTAAAAGGAAAAAAGAGAAAACAATTTTTTTTAATATAATTAAGACCCGTCCCCTAATGCGGTCCGTAGGCAAAGCCCCACAAAACGCTTAAACCTCCTCTGTTTTGTTTACATCTCTCGTTCACGCCAAGCACCTGCCTTTCCCTTCCCTTTCCTTTAGGCCTCTTTAATCTTTACCCATCCGTCCACATGCATCTGTCTTTCCTTACCCCTTAGTCACCATTTTTTAACCCAAAAAACCCCATAAAATCTTAATTAAAGACTAATCATTTTCCCAAATACTAGAACGATACATGAACATGACATGTAAGACTGTTAAATACAAACGTGGCTTTTACCAGGGAATTGACCCCACTTGAATGATTTTGATTTTCTTACCCTTGTTCACCAGACACCTGATAAAATTTTAATTTCTTTGTCAACTGTGAGTATAAATTATGAATATTACACCCCCAACCCAATGGAATTTGTTTCTCTCTTATCTCCAGCACATGTTTGTCAAATGAAAGATAAATAAATCATGTAGGTCTGATTTGGCAAGTTTTAGCCACTTAAAGGAAAATAAAAATAAAAATAAAATTAGGCACTATCTCGAGAATGGGGTCTCTGTGGGTGTAAATTTAGGCAGACTGTCAAATGGAGACATGCATTGGTATATGCAAAGAAACATCATCGCTTTGTTTATAAGAGGTGTGAATAAAATGACCCCAAAAGTCCCCTCATTCTCCCCCGGCCCAATGAGTATTTTTGCAGGTTTTCCGCCTCATGCCCTTCATAGTTCATACCTCAATCGTGGGGACCTCTTTATTCTTAGCTTATTACTGTTTTTCGACCCCTTTTTGGTTGAATTTTCTTCTTCTCTCAAAACCATTCAAAGGTGGTTTGCTTTGCTTTACTTTTCTATCCTACAAATGTGTCTATTTGGACAAATGGATTTTGCTTGTACAACAAATCATGTAAATATCTTTCATTGAAAATTGATTAATAAGTTTTGACAAAAAATTGAAAAAAAAAAAAACCAAAAAATAAACCCACGGTAATATATGACTGCCAATGAACTCTATCTACTTGTAATTAATTGTGTACCAAACGTGTATACGTCAGGCACTAATATCAAAAAGAAAACTTAAAATCAAAGGAGATGCCATGGTGAGGGCTGAGGAGGAAATTAAATGAAAGGAAGGTGATTTTATTGACTTTTGTTAGAAGTGGACATGCTTGCAAGTTGGAATGATGGGCATTGGTCATAAATTTTTAAGGGAAAGGTGATCAGTCAAAAGGACGGGGGTGTAGTTGTTAACAATTATTTGATTTAACCCCAGACAATTTCTCTCTCTTTAATACTTTTTTTTCTTTTTGAACGGTGGGTGGTACGAGTGATTGAATTAATTAATTCAAAGGGAGAAAGCAAAGCAAAGCTTATGAATTATGATCTATGACCAATTTTTTTTCTTCCTTTTCTTTTGGGCCTAGAATGAACACAAGGGACTAAGTGAGCCACCCCTATCACCATGTGTTATCATATGAGAGGGGTTGGTACGGGTAGATGTTGAATGCAAGTCATAATGATTATGCACATGGCATGGCTATTGCAAAGTATTTGCCATGCAATTTAAATCCCAATGGTCCAATGAATTTGTGGAAACTGGGAAGGTATTAGCTTCATATTTCCATTACTTTTGAGGGCCAAAAAGAAAGGAAGGGAACTCAATTGTGGGCAAGATGATAGAGTTACACCGGGTGGTCGTTTGAAAAAAATAAAAATAAATTAAATTAACTAAAGGAAATTGCAAATTAAATAACCCAGAAACTAGGTAGAAGAATTTTTTGGTTCCTTGTGGTACTAGTCCTATATGTGAAATTGGACACGTATCTTTGATTCCGGAGCATTAAAAAAAATATAGGAAAAAGATTAGACTTAAGGCTTGGGGTTATTGCTAGACAGCCAGAAGTTTGAAATGTTGGGTCCACAGCATGATTTTGATGTATGAAAATGGCAGAAGTTTATCCAAATTCTATCAAGAAGAGAAGAAAAGTTGTATAAAATGAAAACAACGCAAGGAAGCACTCAATATTGTTCATTAATTAGTTACTTTCGTCTCATTGTTTTCATTTAAAAAAAAAAAAGAATTAAGCACTGATTGGGATGACAATGCTCACTTCTACTTTAGAATAAAAGTATAATTTCGAATTACCAAAATTAGGAATCGCTGATTTAAATGGTTGTTGTTAAATATGTTGATAATACATTATGCATTTTGGTATGAAGAAATTTAATTCGAAAACAAAGTAGTACCAAAAAAAAGCAATGAAAAATGTAATTAAAATATATTTAAATGTTTGATATTAATGTGATGAATTGATACATACAAAAAGAAAGGCAAAAATTAAGAGAAATTAGAAATCTATTGATAATAAAAATCACTTACATATGCCAATTTTTAAACCGCAAAAACACCATCTCTTTATTGTTTTTCAGTTTAGGTTACCGGCCTGTGGTTTTAACAGCCAATACTAAATCTACGTTTAATATTAAACTTATAATCAAATGCAACTTACTACATCAAAAACTATCCATCGTGATGTTAAAAGGACCTAAAATTTGTTTCTACATACATAATTTATTCAACATTTATTACTAGTATAAATACTATATTGGTTGAATTTTTTGGCTTACCAAATCATTCTCTATTTAATGGGATTTAAAGTATTAATCTAATCAAATGATAAAAGATTTTGATGAGCTTCACTTCAAAACATCGCTCAAGGTATCATTTATTTGATTAGCTAGAATGAAATAAAAGAGAAATGAAACAACTATTCACTAAGAATGAAATAAAGTAGAAATAAATATTGCGTAATTTAATTGATTTGAATGAAATAAAAGATTAATACTATTAGTTTGCTTGATTGGTTAAAATGATTATAAGTAATAGGTATATAATAGACATAAAAGGACTATTTTAGTCTTAAAATAAATAATAACATTTTATATAATAATAATTAAAATTATTTCATTAATATCTTAAAATTATATTGAATATGTTAAAGTATAACTTACAATATTTGAAATATTTAACAATAAATATAAATAATAACTAATAGTATAATAATTAACAGTAAAAATTCACTATAAATCCCTATATTATAATAAATGAAGCATTTTAACCCTTATACTATTAAATTTAATATTTTAATCTTCATACTTTTAAAATTATAACAAATAAAAAAATAATTAACACTGCTAAAAATAATTATTTAAATGTTGATAAAATACTAATGTATCCAGTGATGTTGAATTTTATATTTTACACAAAAATAAGTTTGGGTTTAAAGTCCAATTTAAGTCATCTTCTAGTATAAAATTTAAAATTTCATATCATATAATACGTCAGTATTTTATTGACATTCAAATAGTTTTCTTAACACTGTTGATTATTTTTTTTATTTGCGATAATTTTAAAAATACAGATACTAAAATATTAAATTTAATAATATAAAGACTAAATACTTCTTTCATTATAGTACATAAACTCCTAGTAGACTTCTACCAATAATTAAATATTTTATTTAATTGAAATCGCTCACCCTATAACTACTATTGTCTCTCCTTTTTCACCATCCCTCTCCTTCATGTACTCACCTCTCTCCCCTTTCATCTCTTTTAACCCTAGACTTTTTTTTCCCCAAATTTTGACAACCACAACCGTTGCTATCTACCACCAACCAAGAAGTCACCCAAATTAGACACAAAGCTTCGTTTTTACCCTCTCTTTCCGTTTTTCCACTTAACTTTTTCTTTAAAAAAAAATACACAGAACATAGATCTATATTATAAATCCACAAAAAAACCATCAAAAAACTTCCCTTTTGCAACTCATTGTCGCTTGATTTGTAGATATGTTCTTCCCCACCTATTCTTCTTCCTTTCCACCAAAATTGAACCCTAAATCCTCCTAGATCATCCTAAACACAAAACCACATGGTTTTCTCTCTCTCTTTCCTTATTTTTTTGATAAAATTTGATTTTAGTTTTGTTTTAAGAATGGCAAAATTTTGTTGGGTAATGATTTTTGTTTGGGGTTATTTTCGAAAAAAATAAAAGCTATTCCAGGAGTGGGCATAATACGCATTCAATGGGGCAGTATTGAATAGCTATTCTGTCCACTCTCGAAATATAGGCAAAATACCCATTTCGCAGAATACCCCATTCAATCAACCAAAACTACCAAATGGCCAAGCCGTCCAATATAAGGCATGAATGGCATACCCATTCATACCTTAGCAAACATGCTATTACATTTATGAATCACTTTCACTAATTGTCATAGACAAAAAAGCACTACTTCCAAAAGAATTTCAATGTTTCCCTTTTCTGAAAAAAGTTAGAATTCTTACTTACCAATTGCATTTTCAAGAAATAGAGACTGAAATTTTCTGTTAAACCAAGCAGGCGCAAGTTTTCCCTACAATCAATGCAAGGGTGCAGCTTCATACAGATTTAATCAAACAGCCTAACACCAAAGACCAAATGACAGCCCTGTCATTGGATCCAGATAATAGCAGCAGCACTTCTCAAAGCTCACAAGCAGCCAAGAAATAACAGTAAACATACAATTCAAAACAATTTCATCCTAATCCATTTTAGATCCCAATAGCCTAGTTATTTTATCCTACCACAGCAGTGAGTTCGAAGTGGACAACAAACTGGCTAAAAGAAACAAAGGCTTTCCTAAGGGAAGGCCTTAAAAATGAGAAAAGGATACAGTTTTGTGTACCTTTGCAATGAGAAAGTTCAGAAACACACTATAAAGCAGGCTGGAGGCAGGGCTTTAAATTGCGGCCGCTATCTAGCAGTTTTTGCCCTCTCCATCACAGTCGTGTCCAAGTGAAGGCATTAGAGAAGCAAGTGTAAACAATCTCTCGGCCCGTCATGCTA
>JAQSVH010142813.1:9785-21792 GCA_029448705.1 Adansonia digitata | reverse complement strand
GGTTTCGAAGGTGTTGGTTAATAGGCTTAAACATTGGTTGCTAGAGATTATATCTGATACCCAAAGTGCTTTTATTCTTGGGAGATTAATTACTAACAATTTCCAAACAATATTTGAGGTTCTTCATTATATAAATAATAAAAGGCAGGGAAAATAAGGGGAGATGGCAATCAAACTTGACATAGGTAACGCTTATGATCGAGTGGAGTGGTCGTTTTTGCAGGCGATGATGTTGAAGTTAGGATACGCAAAACATTGGATAACCTTAATCATGAAATGTGTCTCGACTATGACATATTCCATCATGGTAAATGGGAGAGTTTAGTGATAATATTTGCTCGAGTCGTGGTCTTCGCCAAAGGATCCTTTGTCTCCCTATCTATTCGTCTTGGTTACGGAAGGTCTTTTCGTATTGTTGCATAAAGCTAAGGAGAAGAAAGAGGTCCAAGGTGTGTCCATCTGCAGGAAAGGTCCCAGTGTATCTCATTTATTCTTCACAGATGAGAGTCTTCTCTTCATTAGAGCAATAAGGGACGACTGTTTAAGATTAAAGGATTATTACAAGATTTTGGGACAGTGTCTCGATAAATTATGAATATGAATAAATCTGCAGTGTTCTTTAATCGAAACGCAAAAGCATATTTGAAGAATCTTTTGAAATTTGCCTTGGGAATTCATAAACTAACGGAAAATGATGTTTATTTAGGCCTTTCTTTATTTACTAGGTACGCAAGGGGTCAACTGTTTAATTTCATCAAAGATAAAGTGGGGAAGAAAGTACAAGGGTGGAAAGCTCATTCTTTTTAAGGCAGAAAGAGAGGTTCGGTTAAAGCAGTGGCGCAATCGGTTTTAACCTATGTTATGTCCTACTTTCTTTTACCAAATAGCTTACTAGAGGACTTAACTCGAATTATTAGCAATTTTTGGTGGGGCCCAAGGAATAACAAAAGAAAGGTGCATTAGCTTAGATGGGATCGAGTATGTAAGTCAGTTTTTTGGAGGATGGGTTTCCAAGATTTTAAGTCCTTTAAAATGGCAATGCTGGATAAACAGGAGCGGCAGTTGTTGCAAAATGAAGAGCTTTTAGTCACTCGCATTCTTAAAGCCAGATATTTCCCCTGTGGCTCGCTTTTGGATGCAACGTTGTGAGATAATCCATCCTACGTCTGGCATAGTATTTTGGCCACAAGGAAAGTTTTGGAGGGGTTGTTCTAGGGTACAGGATGCAGAAATAAAAGTCCAAAATTGGAAGGATCGTTAGCTAATGAGAATTAAAAATGGATTGGTGAAAAGTCCATGTGACGTTTCACTTTCGAATGCTTATGTAAGCAAGTTGTTGAATGAGTCAAAGACCGCATAAAATATTGAGTTGGTTACTAACATTTTTGTGGCGAAACATGCAGAAGCGATTCTAAATCTTCCTTTGTGCCGGGGACAAATGGAGGATAGACTTATATGGAAGGAGACATCTAGTGGAACCTATTCAGTTTGTTTGGGATACAAACTACTAAGAAAGATGAAAGGTTTCAACAGCATATTGATTGAACCTTTGGTTAAGGAAGGTTCTAAACTACTTTGACAATTAAAATTGCCTCCAAGAATCAAAATATGTTTGTGAAGGGCATGCCATGATATCCTACCTATAAGTAGAACATTATATGTGAGACAACAGATTACTAAAGACATTTGCTGCCTGTGTGGAGAAAGATCGAAAATAATTCTTCATGTTTTTAAAGATTGATAGGAGGTTAGGAAATTCTTGGATCTCAACATGTTATCAAATAAGGCTTATAAGGTAGATGGTAACTCTTTTCTTGTTTATGACTATTTATAAGTTAGTGGGATGGAGGAATTTAAGAGATAGAATGTTGCTATTCGGGGAATATGGGTTGCTAGAAACAAATTCAAATTTGACAAACAAAGCATGGGATGTTGGTAGGATTGGCAGCTTTATTTCTCATTATTTGCAAGAATTTGATAAGGCCAAATCTTTAGATTGGGTGTGAATATTGTCCATCCCACTAGATGGCGACCACCCCTCTATTGGTGTTTTTACAATAAATGTAGATGCGGCTCAAGCAAGGGATAATTTAGTGGCAAGGCTAGGAGTTATTATACGAGATTCATATGGGTAGTTCATAGGTGCTATGGCAAGGAATACAAATCATCACTTTTCTGTTCTGTATTGGAGGTAATGGCAATAAGAGAAGGTCTGCTTCTTGATCAAGAAATAGGCATATGTCATGCAGTCATTGAGATTGATTCTCTACAAGCTTATATGGAGCTCAATAAGGGGTTGGCAGGTTATGCATAGCAGGACACTTAATTGAAAAAATTACCTCTTTGGCTTTCAAATTTAGCTCAATATCTTGGTCTTTGGTTAAGAAGAAGGGAAACATTGTAACTCATTCTTTAGCTACACATGGCTTGTCCTTGTGTGATGAGATGGTGCGGCTTGAGGATAGTCCATCTTTTCTAATATCCCTTCTTGAGTCGGATGCTATGTTGGCAATTTAATGAGATGTTTGGTTATCAAAAAAATAGTTAAAAGTTTGAAATAATTACTAGCTCAGTTTGCATGACACCATTGGCAAATTCTTGGGGATTACAAGTTGGAGAGGGTTTAGGTGTATAATTTCCTCTTCAAATAAATTATGTATATAAGACATTGGATGATTATGAATAGTCAAGGATAAAAAGAAAAAAAAAAATACTTTTATGTCAATTTTTTGTTTGAATGACTTGTTTATTACTTTTTTATGGATATATTAATTGGTATGTATCGAAAGTTACTAATTTTAATGTGGTTGTATAAAATTTATATTCGTAATAGGTAACTTCATCCAAAATAATGAATAAAAAAGGCATTAATAAACAAAATTGGTTTTGACTCTAGTTTCTTAAGCTAACCTTCCGCGTAGATGCATAAAAAGATCGTTAATTAATTTTACTAAAAATCTATCTTCATATATTTAACTGATTTATTTTAAAATTATTGAGACACATATCGCTTGCAACTCTCACAATTGTTAATGAAATGAAGCTCCTAAAATTTAAAATAGATATACCTAAATTTTAGAGATGATAATTGATAATGTAGTAAAAGTTATTTTATCTCCATCTATCCTCTTTTCCTTCTCTAACGAAAGTAAAATATATCCATAGAAGTTACATTAAAATAATTTTTATATTGACATTAACTTCTATTACAGATTAATTATTCTTTAAAAAGTAAAAATAAAATATACATGTTCACAAAAAACAAATTGTAGTAACTTCGACTAATAAAACGTAATAGCCAAGAAAAATTATTTAAGGTTTCGATATTAGAAAATTGGTAAAAAAAAAATTAATGGTAAACTTTCCACATCTCTTTGGAAATTGAGGAATGGATAGACGGAAATAGTCAATGTTTAATTTAATAAATTTCTATTAAGGAAACAATTTACTTTAATTAAAAGAAATATAAAGTTAATAAGAAAACAGATAAATAAAAATTATTTAATATTTGAGTTAACAAAAAAAAAAAAATTAATAAAAGAAATTTTGCTTTAACTAGTAAGGACTTTAAACATTAATAAGGAAATTAAAAGAATGGTTTTTTTTTTTTTTTCTCTCAGTCAAAGATATTAAATAAATAAAACCAAGAAGGATTAAAAAGTTCACAGCAAAAACTCACAAGACAGACTACCTCAAAACGCAGACCAACAACGTCCAAAACCAAGCAAAAAGAAAATTTGATTTGTCGACTCCTACTTTTGCAAAAGAGTCTGCCAATGAATTTGCTTCTCTATAAATATGAGCAAAATCAATTGTCTTCACCTTATCGCATAAAAGATCAATTTCATTAAAAAAAATAGTTACTATTTAAATTTAATAAAAAATTGATTAAGAATAAAATAATTAATTTTGTAGATTATCAAACGAATATAATGAATACGTGTTATTCATTTTTTATACTTTTGAAATGAAGGCAATATGAAAAAGGGAAAACAAAAATCGTTGGAATTTCTTTAAACTTTCATACCTAAAAATCCAAAATGTTTTCATAGTGGGAAAGGCATGGAATGAAAGATCAATTCACTGAGATTTTCTTAATTTGTTACTTTGAAAGAAAATCTTGCATTTCACCCTAATATTGTATACACAAAATATTTGAATCGTATAAGTTTGGAGACAACCTCCTTTGCCGATTATTATTTTGAAGCAAAATCTTGCACTACAATCTAAGACTTTATACAAATAATATTTAAATTAAATATATATTCGTCTCTCAAGTAAGTAATTAATCAATTTGTTGTAGTATGCAACTCCTTTCCGATTTACCTTTCCTGTCCCATCTACATAAAGGAAGGAATATGAACAATAATTAGCCGAATCGAAAAGTGAAATGTGTATGCTAATTCTTTTCAATTTAAATGTCTATCAATATAATCAAGGCAAATAGTTTATCTAATTTGAAAAATTCTCGACCATAATATCGAAAATCTATAGGCATCAAAGTTCAACTTTTGCATCAAATCAACAGCTTCCGGCCAAACAAGAAGAGTGAAAATTGATATTAAAATTAGAAGCTTGAGTAGTTTCAAAAACTCATATATAAATTTAAATCTGAATGTTTGGAAAACAAGCCTTCAAATTAAAAAGAGAAATGTTCGCTTTTCTTATAAGCTAAAGTAAAAGAATGAAAGAGCTATAAATTATAGTGATTACACTGATCGATAAAAACTTCATAAATAATATTATTTTCGATGTTTCTTGTTACATAAATCACATCAACTCTTTTAACATTAATATTTAAAAATAAAAAATGCGTAAAAAAAAATTAAAGTCACATCATTTAACTCAAGATTTTAACAAAAACATCCCATATGCTAGGTCCTCTAACATCTTTACCCATCATTCCTTCCTCTTGATAATGTCACAGCCAATATCCTTCCCACTTGAGGGGTTGGCTGCGTGCATCCGCATACACCCAAGGGACATGCGCATGCGGACTCCCAGCACTAACACAAGGCTATTAAGAATGCAGTCATTTAAGTTCCACCAACAGAAGGCTCTAGAATGACCTAGAGATCACTAACAAAGTCAAGCAGTAATGGTGCATCGAAGGTTCTAGACTACCCGAGATAGTGCTTGCGTAAAGGCTGGTTTCGGAAGCATCTAGAATGCTCTAAGTATGCCATATGAGGGCAAGATAGCCCAAAAAGTTTTGAAAAGGCCTCCACAAACCTTGGCCAATCTAGCGCACCCCAAAATGTTCTAGAAGGACTTGGTCAAGCTCTAATAGATGCTGCCAACTAGCGTAGATCATTCTAGATGCTTTGTTTTAGCCATACACTTAGCCCATTGTACACCACATGTTGCAAAGGGGATTTGGCTATTAATAGGAGCCACCCTCTACCTTTATTTTGTGTAGAGAAGCATTCTGAGTGTACATTATGAGCAATCTTTCCATCAATTTGTTCTCACTTTTCTTTACAAACTTACTTGATTGTTCTAATCGTGCCCACTAGTCTTCGAGTTAGAGTTATAAGGTTGTAATTAGATATACATAGGTGTAATATTAATGCTTAAGGCTACATGTAGTTTGGTTAAAGTTCTAACCTTATGACGATAGGCTAATGCTATCTTTTTAACACAAATAATCGCTTTTTCTTATAGCAATTATATTGATCAATAAAAACGTCACTAGTAGCATTACATGTAATGTTTCTTATTGCATATATCACATCAGTTTTTTTAGTATTAGTATTTTAATTTAAAATCATATTCAAAAATAAAAATTAAAAAATACATCCCATATGCTATAAGAGGAAAAAATTAAATCATAAATTTGACCTAGGATTTTAACAAAAACATCACATATGCTAGGTCTTTTACCATTTTCGCTCACCATTCCCTACATTTGATAGGTTAATGCTATTGTTCCAAACGCAAAATCTTTCAAAAAACTTTCTCTATTCAAACCTCTGATGTCAAAATATTGCAGTGAGTTGACATTTGCATGCAAAGCAACGTTAAAAATGTTGCTCTACTTTGACATTTGCATGCAAATCAACATTAAAAAAAATTAGTGATGGTAAAATTACTAAAAACTTTATTATGGCTAAAGCTTTTAGTTTTACAGAGTGAATAAAACCCATTATAACATGTATTTATAAAGATGAGAAGAATTTCGGTAAACAATTAATTGCATTAGAGTTTGAATTTAAATATTTTTATCTTAAATTTTTTACAATTACTTTTTGGGTAAGATAATATATTAATGAAAGATTTTAAGCAAATGGTAAACCAAATTTTTTATAATTTTTATATATATTTGGATAAAAAATTTCAAGAAAATAGATTATATATTTTTCTATGAATTTATTAGTCAGAATCTTTTATTCTTAATTGATATTTTTCTATTTCTTCAATTTAATAAACAATTATTTTTTAGTCAGGATCTTTTGTTTTAATTTGTATTTCTCTATTTCTCTAATTTTAATATTTTAGAATTGACATAAGAAAACAAGAAATACAGCTAACCTAATTATTAGGAGATAGAATGGCTTTGTTTTTGATGGGTCAATAATCTTATTTATTTTCAACTTTTCTTTGTCATTTATTAAAAGAAAATGAATTCAATTATTGATTATTTTGTCCATTCTTTTGTCTTTTGACCTATTACAAACATAATACCTATAAACTTATAATCAAATTTTAGCAAAAATTTTACCAGCAAACATTTAAAGTTTAAAAATCTCAATTGTTAATGCCTTCAATAACCATTATTTATTAATGCTCATAAATTACAAAAATGAATTGAAATTTGCTTTGACTATATTTTACCTTTTTTTTAGCCATTAACCTTCTAATGTCAGTTTTGGTTGACAACTGGCTAATGTCTGAACTATCCTTCGCTACTTACACAGTACAAAAAATTTGACATAGATACTAAAATATATGCGGTTATACCATTAAACCAAACAACAACTCAAATGCTTCGAGACACATATATGGGAGCTGACCAGCCATGAATCAAACTAGGCCAAAATTCATGAAAATTTGGTGCACTGCCTACGTTTGCCAAAGACGTGAATTCACTGTGAGCTAAGTCAAGTCACAGACTTTTCAAACTAAACCACTCTCTTATCTGCCGTGGTTGTTGCTATCTATTTGCAAGAGATTCTTCCATCAGCTTCAATTAGTTTTCCATCAGCTCTCAAAATGTCCTAATATGCATAGAAAAGAAGAAAAATTAAGATTAACAAATTATGTGTAGGAGACTCGTATATATTTGCTTATACCAAAATTTTGATATATAACATTAAAGAAATGAAAATATTAAGTAATAGAAAAAACACAGAAATATTTTAAGAATAGAAAATATAAAAGCGTAAATAATAAGAATAACAATGTATTTTTTCATGTAATTATAATAAGCAATTTAAACTATTTGATTTAGAAATATATTGGTCATGTAAAAATGATATTAAAATGGTTTTGATGGTATAAAAATTACTGTAAAATAACCAATGGAGATTATTTTAACAATTTTATGATTTTTTTAATCAGAAATAGAAAATTGATAAGAGATATAAATTACATTTTGTAGAAATAAGTTTGCATTAAGTAGAAACTGTTATATTATAAAATCTCATAATTATTACCGGTTAATACATATTTATATATTTTTGTTATTAATTACATGTATTATGTTAGTATTTTTTTGAACTTTACATTTTCTTAGTAATAAATTATATTATGAACCATTTTCATCACAATGAATTATCATATTCATTATCAATAAAATTTTTAGATTTCAGACATGGGATTTGTTGGATGATACATGCTTTTAAGGTATATTTAAAAAATAAAAAACTATTTAAAAAAATAAATGAAGATTTGTGACATTTTTAACTGATATTTGTGGTTAGAGTTGGCCAAGCAAGCCCAAACCCAATATTCACCCGAATTGATCTGATACCAAATCGATCCAAATTTATTAATAAAATTAAAATCTCAAATGTAAAAAAAAAAAAAATCTAAAAAGCCTAAACTTGAAAAAATTTGAACTCAAAAAATTCAAATTCATTGAAAAAACTCCTAATCCATTGAAAATACTAGTTTCGATAAAGTTTTTATTTTCAACGAAAAAATTCATCAGCTTTATTATTTTGGATTTTAGCTATTTCAGGTAGAATTTTTCATCTTAAAAAATCTTCTCTCTTGTAAAGGGAGGAACCAAAATCAAGATTAATTCTGGGATTAATTCCATGCAATAGGCGGCTTCAACAAAATCGATATTTGGAAAAGACCTCGACCAAACCAAAGTCAAAACCAAAATCTAAATTTTTGATGCTGACAAAGACTGAACCAAAGAGTAGAAAATGACTGAGATGGAAGGTTCGGAAATGACTTGGACTAAACTGGAGCCTATAGCTGATGAATTCAATGGTATAGGTAGCTTAGTCGAAGCCAGCACTTGAACTTGACTTCAAGGAAACTAAAGTCGAATTAAAGTTGAAACCTTTTATTTTGACTTGGATGGAATCGAAGTCTGGAAAGCGACTTAAGTGAAACGTTTGGAAAGTATTGACTGGGGGGAAACCAACATCTGCTTCTTGAAAATCCCACAGCTTTGTATTTCGTTTGTCTTTTCGGTTATAATATTGATAAAGCCGAATACTGTGAATGATATTACCAATTAATGTAAATGCTTACTATCATGATGGAAATGTAATGCACATGACTTTAATCAACATGCGAATGTAACACATGTTCCACTGGAGCAAAATATATCCCAATCAATACAGTTGCTTGTCATGCCCCAAACCCGAATCTAGGGTGTGACAACCTCCACATAATTGTACAAGTAAGACTATGGATTCCAAAATTTTTTTTTCACAAAAAATTCGTTAGAAATTTCAAATACATCTAATTTTAAAAGTTACAAAAGTCTAAGACAATATACATAATTCATAAAAGGTTTACAAGCTTAGCCACCACATATAATTAACTACGATAAGCTATTTAACTAAAGTAGTGAGTTTGTAACTCCAACACATTCTAAAGACTAGCAACAATCTCTCATGTTCAAATCACCCAATGATAGAACTAGTTAGCAGCTACTACCCAACATCTAAAAGGAAATGATAGTTGATGTTGCGAGTGTCAATAATTAGTAAGAAACAAATTGCCTCAATCATTTAGATATATCATATGTTATTAGCATATAAATACAAATCACTTGAAAACTTTTGCCAAACCATAATTTGTTCATAATACTCATACTAGAATTACAACTTCATCACTCTATAATCATTTACAACTCAAGTTCTAGTAATTAAAAATGTGGTTCAAATTCATATTTGGATTCAAATTTGGGCTTTGACCATTTTCACCCTAGTGGTAAGGTCCATATGTATAACGTAACCTCAGAGAGGATATGTAAATGCTAGCATATGCACCATTGTATTTGTACCCAATGGTAGGGTCCATAACGTACCAGGTCAAATAACACTAAACTACAACACTTTCACCCTGGTGGCAAGGTCCACATTCATAATTTAACCTCAGAGTTAAATACAATGCTAGCATCTAATACCATTGTACTTGTCCAGGTCCAAATGTAGCCAAATTCAAAACCAATGACCATCCTAATCAAACTCGCATGTAATACTCCAAAAATCTTAAGAACAAAAGTATTCTATTACAATCATAGTTATATCGAACATATTTCTTAATGAACAATTTCCCGGCAGATTTAAGGTAGAATCAAACATTTAATTCATACCATTCAAATCATTTTCATATTCATAAGTATTATTCAAAATAATCCATGTGAAAACCCATTTTCACATTAAATATAATATACTTATACATTTTATATAACAATAGAGATTCAGTAAGTTAATTGGCAACTTGAGTCTACCGAACTCAAAATCTAGTCGAAGTATACTTTAAGGACCTATAATCTATGAAAACCATAATTACCATGAGATCCACTAATACAATATTTTATGCAATGCTCCAAATAATTTCTTCAAATTAAACCAATAGCAATTTGGTTAGCTCACTTAAAATGGTCATACGCACTCCCTAAAGCTTAATTATGTAATCATACCTTTCTAATATTAAGAAAATTAGTGAAAACTAAAGATAGCAAACAACGAGTTTGTTGAGTTCAGATCAAGTTGTCTTTGGATTCGGGTTGTTTTAGGCTTAAATTTATTATGGGCTTGGATTATGTAGGGCTTAGATATTTTTAGGTTTAAATAATTTCAAGCTTAGGCTATCTTGTGTTCAGGCTATTTTAGATCTTTTTTGTTTAGGGTTCAAATTATTTTTGAATTATTTTGTATTCGATTCAGTTTGAGTTTGAGTGGGCTTAGATGAATCAAATCATTTTTGAATTTCATAAATGATAAATATTTTTAATTTCAATTTAATAATTAATTCTACTTTTATATAGAAACACAAAGACTAAAATTAAAATTTTAAGAAAGAATAAATATTTTATTAATATTTAAAAATATTATACCATGGAGTTTTGAACTTTAAAAATATTACGTAATATAAACATTATAATTTTTTTCAAATATTTGTAAAATGTTGAAATTTAAACCATAAAGATTCAAACCTTCACTTGGAAAGAGAAATATCAAAGACTTTATCAAGTAAGCTAATCTTGAATTTTAAAAAACTTGCTACTGAAATTAAATTATATCAACTATAATGAAATATGATAATAATTTAAAATTTTTTCAAAATAAAATATAAGTAATTAATTATGTTAAATACTTTTAACTTTTAAAAATGCAAATAATTTTATAAAATAATATTTGATGACTTAAATCAATTTACTTGTTCTTTTGAACGGCAAAAGTGAAAAGCATTTTATTGAAAATGAAGAAACAAACAAAAGTAGGCTTCAATAATACCACTGAATCCCACTATTAAAATACAATATCATAGCCAAGCAATGAAAACACCAACTTGATCTACAGCTTGTCTTGCTCAAGCATATGTAAATTTATTAGCAAATCTGTTCTAAGTTAAATCAGTTTAACATAATATGATATAATTTTATATCTATTGTATGTATAATATTTATATTATAATTCCAAACATATTGCACATAATATAATATATTAATTGTATACTATATAACTATAATAATATAGATTATATATATCATTACTAAATGTATTTATATATTATAATATAATAAAATATATATTTAATAGTAATATAAATAAGTATAATTGTAATAAGTACTTATGTAACTATTGAAATTGTGTAGAATAGTAAATATTTATATAATATAATATGTCAACGGCTATATATATGTATGGTAGAGTAAATTTTTATACAACTATTGATTTTATAATGTTTATATTGTGTAATATTTAAATTAATAGATAACATAAGATATGTAATGTAATATTCTATGGTATACAGAATAAGTAATATAATCTACCATATTAACTATAGTATACTATATCATGGATCTATTTATGATATTAATATATGATTAAGGACAATATGTTATATGTGTTATTTATGTATATTATTAATATTTAATTTTATGTAGTTACTGTATGCATCATGTTACTGTTTTGCTATATAAATATTAATTGATAGTATTAAATTATACTTTTGATACATTTACTCCATATTAAGTACATGTAATACATACTATATATTATTAATGTTCAAGTTTATAAAGTTATCATACACTTCGTGTTATTAAATTACCATATAAATATTAATTATTATTAATAAATTATATTGTTTAATAAATTTACTCTATATTTAGTATATGTAACACATACTATATTCACTATACACGCGATATTTGCTTAATATATAGCATAGTTCTTCTATACATATCATGCTGTTATGAAATTATATATAATAACATAAAAAATTAATATCTCATGAACTATTAATAATTTAATTTTAGTCTATATAATAGTCAATATCTATAAACAATATATAATTCGCTTAGTATATACAG
>JAQSVH010142596.1:12737-28633 GCA_029448705.1 Adansonia digitata | reverse complement strand
CCACTATTATTGATCCCCTTGTCACCATAGACATTTGAATGTGCCCAACCCTAGTTTAGTTTTAGGAAACACGAAAAAACTAGTAGCACTGTAGTCATGACTCAAAAAATCATGTCTAAACCTTAAACAAATTTTCAAGAAGTTTTTAATATTTTTCCCTTAAAAGGCATCAAATTATCTTTCCAATGGTATCTTTCTTGCCCCTTGATTATTCTGGATAAGAGAATTACAATTTTCTAAACCAATGCTGTTAGAACCCCTAAAATTAGTGATTTGCATTCTGGTTAAACCATTTCGGCCCATCACATATATTTTTGGGTTTTTAAAATATTTTTCCTAAAAATTTCACAAAATTCCCTTTCCAAAAAGTTATTATTTTTTATTTTATGATTTTGAATGAGCATGGGATGACTTTTCAAAATCTATTGCTTCATATTCCCTGTATATGTTGCCAATATCAAATAATTTTTAACTTTGAAAACTATTTCCACCAAGAAAACAATTTTCTAAAATTTTTGAAACGTTTTTATGTTAGTCCTTATCAAGTTGTCTTTCTAATGACATATAACCTGACCTCTGGCACTTTTGGATGAATAGAATAAAATTGAAAGGGGAATAGCATGAAACTATCCCCTATTTTTTATATTTGTCAGAATTAATTGATTATTCCAAAATCTCTCTCCAAGGTATTCAAATGCCCCTAAGTGAGTTTGGTCCACCCCTATTGAGTCTAAAAAATGCATGTCAACCCTTAGGTTTGGATTAAGGCATGAACACATTTTAATTTTGTTAATTCCATTTTTTATGTATTCTCATTTTTAAATAAAAATTAACATTGTTGGTTCTGTCAGGATATGTCAAAATGTCATTTTTTTAAAGAAATAGTCAATTTTCGTCATTCTAAAATTTTCAATCTTTCCTTTTCAAAAATCATAAAAAATTGAATTTTCTCTCTCCCAATTTTCTCAGAGCTTTGCAAAATTTAAATTTTGTTTTCATGCCTCAAGTCTAAAAAATTATTAACCTGGTTATTTCTATATAGCCAGTGACAATTATGAGACACATTCTGATTGTCATTTCCTTTTCCTTTTTGTGAAATTTATTTTATGCGATATTATCTCATTACTTCGTTTTACTAACATGTTTCTTTTTATGGTGTTCACTTTGCATTCATATTTTTAAAATGTTTTTAAAAATCAATGGCAATGTTTCATGTTGGTATCCCTCTAGTGTTTGATATGAAATATCCCATTTTAAATTTGGAGATTATTTTCATAAAAATCTTTATCTGATTAAAATTTTCCTAAAAGCCTAGGTTTACAATTTGACACACATTTATTTATAAAAAGAGGATTATATCGAAATAATGACAAGTCAAAACCAAAGAAATCAAAACTAAGTTATGGTATGTCTAGAAGGTATCAATTTTCATCATTGCGAGGAGATTCATACTTTCCTACATGTAACCAATTCCTTAACCCAACTAGCGAAACTTTAGATCAAGAAAAACAGAAAATCGATGTTTTGAGTTTTGTGACTCAAAATATCAATTTCAATAGGCATTCAATCACACCTAGCCCCAATGATCGGTGGTAAGTCCAAGCGTTAGCCACTTCATGATGGCTATCAAAGACTAGTTGGATGAGTGTTTGCCCTACAGTCCCCCCTCTGATCAAGGGTCAAGAACCTATACTTTCTCACTCCCTTTATGTTGAAAGGGAAGATCCTTGATTAAGAGAACACTTTCTCGTCAAGAAAAAATATTTTTAAGTTGCGTGCTTCCTCTCTTTCAGTGAGGTGAGGCATATTTCCAACAACTATAGTTAATGATTCAAGGTTGTCTTTAATGATAGTGGCATAATTGACACTCATGCAAACACTAATTGGATGAAGCCCACAAAACACAATGGCCTTGCAAAATTAGTAATGAGTTATGATGATAAGAACCTTATACATCAAAGCTATGTTTCTAAAAGCATTCTTATTCATTGTATTGTGACGATAAGGCATTAGCAATGCAAAAAGACTAGTATATGCTAAGCCTCTATACATTTGATGCATGTAACTCTTAGATCCCACAGAAGTTAAAGTATAGAGATACTTAGGGATAGCTATAGGTACTTGTTTTGCGAAAACAAGTTCACTAAACATGGCCCATGTCGTAATGTGCCATGCATTTAAAACTTCAGATGATCCAAAGGGCTTAGAGTGCTTGACTTAAAAATATACCTACTTAAAAATATATGATGGTTGGTGGTGGTCAAGCCTTTGAACTACCCCATGATTAAGATTTGGATTGGGCATAGTAATATGAAGGAGAGAGAGACCATTAGGCGAATTGCTCATCTAAATAGTCTCAAATGGCCATCACAAAGTGGTCATAACTTGGAGTCAGCATCGGATTGGGCTAGACAGGATCTGATGTCTATTGAAAATGCTATTTTGAGTTGTGAAACTTGAAACATCAATTGCAAAGTCTATAAACTCTAGAGATATTTTTGTTGGGTTTAGGAGTTGGTTACATGTGGGAAAAGATTAACACCTCCATAATGCCCAAAATATGTACCTACTAACTATGTCAATTTCAGATAAATCAGCTCCATTTAGTCATTATTTAGATATAATTCCCTTTAATGCATGAAGTTTTGTAAATTGTAAATCTAGGTTTTGAAAAAGAAATTATATCACCTATGCACCTCGAAGATATGAAGAACATAAGGATTTTGGAGAAAATAATTTTTGGATTGGATCTTAAGAATTTAGATATTTCATGTCAAATACTAGAGAGATATTGACATAGAATATCGCTTTGCAAATTTGAAAGCGGTTTGAAATATAAATGCATAATGAACCTAGCAAAGGGAAAGCCGTTAGTAAGATGAAAAGAATATAATAAATTACCTGAAAGTAAACACACATTAAAACATGAAAGGGAAGGACGATCAAAATATCTTTCATAGTTGTCTTTGATTATTGAAGAATAGCCAATGTAACAACTTTAGATGTGGTTGGATTTAATGGTAATTTAAAGAAAGAAAAAAAGATTTTAGTCAAAATAATCTAGGGCATCCTAAAGAGGGAAAATTTTTGGATTTTTTGGTAAAAGTGGAGTTAAAATATCACCTCGAAGTAATAAGGTTGAATTATCCCTAAAAAAAGTTATGAGAATAATTTGGAATAAAGAGAGAATTCAAGTTATTTTAATGAAAAACAAGGTTGGAGTATTCCATCAGAGTAATGAGATTGAAGTATCCCCTGAGATGAAAATTTTAGATGATTTAAGAAGATAATTAGAAATCTTGAATAAATTTGAGAGAAAAAATTCAACCCTCTTTGTGAAAAATAGGGCTGGGGTATCCTCTCAGAGTAATGGAGTTGGAGTATCGCCAAAGATGCAAATCTTTGATATTTTACAAGAAAAGTTTTTTTCTTTTTTTTTTAAAAGATTTTAAAAATAGAAAACTGAATATTTGTAGAAAATATATTTTTGACTTAAGCCTTGATCTTAATCTAAAAAGCATGTGTTGTAAGGGAATCAATCGGATGCATTTGAGACATTCGAACATCTCTAGAAAAGCATTTCAAAATTTGGGTTAAAAACAGAGGACATCATCATGTCGTCTCCCTTCCCAAATTTATTCTAGATCCATTAGAAGACATTAGGGGGTAAATAAGGTATTATTGGAAGGATAAATTGATAGGGTTTAATGTAAAAGTATCCTAATTTAGAAGTAATTCCTTTTGATGCATGAAATTTTGCTAAGTTGTAGATTCAGGCCTTTTAAAGAAAATTAGATCACTTATGTGCCTCGGAGGTGTGAGGAACATAGGGATTTTTATGAAAATAATGTTCGAATTAGGTTTTAAAAATTTGGATATTCCATATTAGGCATTGGAGAGATATCCACATGAAACATTGCCTTATAAATTTTATTGTAAAATGAATCTTAAATATGAATGCATGATAATCACTACATACAAGAAACATGAAGAATATAATAGTATTATAAACAAGCAATCATAAACTAAAGAGCATAAAAAGAGGGGCAATCACAATGTTTCTCACAATGGTCTTCTATCATTGAAGAATAACTAGGGTGACAATTTGGAGACAGGTTTGGATTTGACGGTAATTTATGAAAAAAGAATTTAATCGAAACACTCTAAGGCATCTAGGTAGGAAAAGATTTTTGGATTTTTTTAAAAAGTAAGGCTAGAGTATCCCTAAAGATAAGTTAGGAAAATATTTATGAATAAAGAAAAATTTTGAATTTTTAATGAAAAACGAGGTTAGAGCATCCCCAAAGATGAAGTATCCCCAAAGACAAAGTTAGGAAAATATATAAGAATACAAAAAATTTTGAATTTTTAATGAAAAATAGGGTTAGAGGATCCCTTCGAAATAGTGGGGCTGGAGTATCCCCAAAGATGAAAATTTTTGGTGGGTTTAGGTAAGGATTAAGAATCTTAAAGGTGGATTTGAAAAGAAAAGTTAAGTTTTGAGTTGAATATGGGGTTGGAGTATCCTCTCGGAGCAATGGAGTTAGAGTGTCTCCATTAGCAATAATTTTAATATAGAGAAAAAGGATATCTAGTATGAAATCTGTTTTTGTATTTTAACCTTGATACGAGCCTAAAGGGCTTGTGTTATGGGGAAACCAATCAGGTACATTTTGAGACATTCGAATGTTTCGATAAAAGGAGATTCGAAAATCAAGTGAAAAACAAAGGACAGCATCATACCACCTCATTTTTTATTTTTTTTTTTTGGATTTGTTCGAATGTTTTAGGCCATGAATAAGGTACCTTTAGAAAGATAACTTGATAAGATTTAATGTAAAAATATTCCAAAAATCCTAGAAAATCACTTTCTAAGCAGAATTAATTTTTAAAGTTAAATCTATCCTAACACTAGTAGCATATGCAAGGAAAAAGACATACCAAAATTTGAAAAATTATATTGGGCTCATTCAAAATTGTTAAATTATGAACAATACTTTTCCACAAAGGTAATTTTGTAAACTTTTTATGAAAATATTTAAAGATTTTAGAAAAAAATCATTTGATGGGCTAGAATGGCCCAAATAGAATATCGCATGCTGGTTCTTGGGGTCCTAAATAGCAAAGGTTTTGAAAATTATAAATCCATCTTTGGAATGGTTCAGAGGCAAACAAGGCACCTTTGGAAATGTACTTTGATGCCCTTTAAAGGAAAAATGTTAGAAAAATCAAGGAAAATATTTTGTGGTTCGAAAATGATTTTCCAAACTTAAACTATAATGTTGCCAAAACAAAATAGGTGGGCTATTCGATATTTTCAGGTTTTTTTTAAAGATAGGCTTGGGTCAAGGACGTTTGAACATCCTTGACAGAAAGTAAAATGGGTGTCACAAGTTCATTCCACAGTCCCTAAGTGGTTTGGGACGATGAAAGAACCCATTGACCACGTCACTAAAAAAGATATTGGACTCAAGATCAAGGCTTAATACTTTAACAACTAAAAGATGATCATTTTTTTTTGAAAATAGCATTTTTGAACTTATTTTATCGTGAATCTAGAACTAAAGTTTTTGATTTGTCCCTAAGATTGGAAGACCAATTTTATGAAATCATTAAATCCATGCTATTCTTAATCTACTGGAGATAGCATGAACTTAAACTCATAGATTTTTCTAAAAATTAGTTTTTCAGGAAAAAAACAAGCATTTTTAATAAAGATGTCATGAACAACATATGACACACACTAAGATGAGCATGGACTAAACATGCAAGCACACAAAGTTGAAATTTTAACATAGAAATGGGTGCCAAAAATGTAACAAGATGACAAATAATGTGCATGGAAATTATATAAACATATTTAAACATAGGAATGTATGCTAAAGTTGTCAAGACAACATTTTTATGTCATGGAACTCCTTAAAATACAAGAAAATGCATGAACATATATGAGACATGTTAAGATGAACATATAAGCATGTGAAGATAGATGAAATATGTCAGAGAATGCATGAATAAGGGACTGTTTTGATAATAAGATAAAAGAGTAGAAGTTTGGCCTACTAGGCAACATCAAGACATCACAAGAACATCAAAATACTAAGACTACTATAACCAAGGCAACAATAATGCATGAGAGTCCTAGGATGGTCATGGCTGCATAAAAGGGCTTACTAAAATGATGCAGATAATAAAAAATAGAAAATACGTGGAACAAGATAGAAAATATACCAAAAAGCTTAAACTTTTTCTCCCTTCCTAAAACAGTGACTTTTAAGCTTAGTTTTTTTCATTTTTTCGCTATTATTTAGCAAGAAAAAGATAAAAGGAAGAAGCTTTCTGGTAATATGGTGGCTAATAGTGTGTTTTAAAGGTTAACATGTGTGAAAGGTTGAGTTTTTAGAGGTTTTCTAATGGTGGTTTAGGGGAGCTATAACTATGGAATGATGGTTAAAGGTGCAAGGCAATGGAACAATATTGTTTTTCGGAGAGTTTTTGGGGTTGAAGATTATTGGAGAATGTTTCCTTTCGTTTGGGAATTGCTGGAGAGATTTTTTTTCTTTTTTGAGGTAGCTGGATGTCCTCTTGAGAATGGCTAAAAGTTTTTTTTTTATTCAATGCTCAACCAATGCTTTTAGAAGACAAAGCAGGGGCATTTTTTATCTTTTTCTCCTACACCAGGGGATATCTCCAGCTACTATGCTCAGTTGATTTTCTTTCTATTTGTTATACCATGCTGAGCAGGGAGGCAGAAAGGTTGTGACAACATGTAACTAGAGATATGCCTACTGTGCCATCTTACAACCATATATTTTATGAAAGTGGTCCTTGTCATTGGCTATTTGGGCTTTCAAAATTGGTTTAAAATCGATCTGAGCCTATAGTTGAGGTTTGTAATGATTTATGATAGTTTCTTGGTGCAACAATGTGCTTAAATCAAATTTTTGAAGGCTAAAAAAGTGGCTCAAATTGGGGCAAAATACCTTGGTGTATCGATACAAAACATGTTGTATCGATACATAAGGTACTTTTACCCATAAGTATAGATACAATGAGCTATGCATCGATACTAAAAGCAAAAAAATGTTTCCAGACTCGAGTCTTAAAGGCCTGTATCGATACTCTATGGATTTATCTCAATACTCATGCTTATGTATTGATGCATTTTGCCAAAAATCACAACTTTAGCTACTGCCAAGGGCTGTATCGATACAAACAGGCTAGGTATTGATACCATACCTTAGGTATCGATAGCTAACCCTCTTGTATTCATACTATATGTGAAAATTCAAAATTTTGATAATGCAAAAGCCTCATATCGATACTTATGCACCAATATAACTTGTGCATATCTGTGGCTTCCCGAGTTACCTTGACTTAGTCACAAACAATAGGAAATTGATCCATGTATTCATATAAATGACCCTATTGACACCATGAAAAGTGGCCTTTGATGCCCCATTTTTATATTTTTCTTTAATATGGCCCATAGGTATTTTAGACCTTCCCAAAAAAATTTTTTGCCTGACGCCGTGTTGCTTAATAGCGCCTGGCGACACAGCTTTCGACAGTTGGCCCTTAGTTTTTATTTCTTATTTTCTAATTTTATCATTTTTCAATTAAGATCTGGGATATCAACAGCTAGCCCAAACAAAATGAGGCATCTATAGGTACCATTGGAAAAGTAACTCAATAAGGACTAATATAAAAATATTTTAATAACCCTATAAAATCATTTTGAGGCTGAATTAATTCTTGGAGTTTGGTTTATCTTGACACTAGCAGCATATCTAGGGAAATAGATGTGCTAAACTTTCACAAATCATTTCAGGCTCATCCAAAATTGTTAAATGTGAATAATACCTTTCTAGAAAGGAAATTTTACAAACCTTCTAGGAAAAATATTTAAAAATTTTAGAAAAAGCATTTGGCAGGCCAAAATGGATGATACAGAATACAACACGTTGGTTCTAGGGGTTTCAAATAGCAGAGGCTCAAAAAACCATAACTCTTTCATCTTGAATGATCCGAGGGCGAACAAGACACCATTAGAAAAGGATTTCGAAGCCCTTTGAAGGAACAAATATTGGAAAATTCTAGAAAAAAAATTCATAACTTGAAAATAATTTTTCAAGCTCAGAAAATGGTGTCGCTAGAGTAGAAAAAAAAAGAGTTATTTGGTATTGTTGTGTTTTTTTCAAGGATAGACTTGAATATAAGACATTCGAATATCCATGATAGAAAGGGACAAGTAACATGGGTGTCACAAGTTCATGCCATAATCCTGAAGTAGTATAGAATGATGAAACAACCTATTAACCATATCACTGAAGAGGATATTGGACTTAAGATCAAGGCTTAACACTTTAATAAAAGAAAACATCATTTATTTCCATGAATCTAAAGTTGGAAAGTTTAATGTGTCCCCAAGATTGAATGACCAATTTAATCAAAACATTAAATCTATGCTAGCCCCATTAGTTGAAGGTAGTATAGACTTAACTTTGGGTTTTTTTTTTTTGAAAACTAGATTTTTAGCAAACAAGCAAGCATGCAAACATATAAAGATGACATTTTGACATGGAAGAGATGATAAAAAATGTAAGGAGGTGATAAATGAGGTGAATGAAAATGATAACTGTATGAATGGCATTAAAAATCATGTTATGGAAGCTAACATAAATATATTTAAGCAAAGAGAGGCATGCTGGAATTTCCAAGACAGCATTTTTATGCTATAAGACTCCTTAATATTCAAGAAAATGCATGAACATGCTTAATGCATGCTATGAAAAACATTCAAGCGTGTTTAACCTTATGAAAATAGATGAAACATAATAGAAAATGCATGAATAAGAGGCTATTGATGACAAAATGAAAGATAAGATATTTAGCTTACCATGCAACATCAAGGCATCAAGAGAACATCAATATCTTAAGACTACCATAAAAAGGTAACAATAATGCATGGGAATCTTAGAAGGGTCATGGTAGCATATAGAGGTCACTAAGATGATGAAAATGTTGAAAACTCAAAGAATATACTAAAGGGGAAAATATACCAAAAGTTTTAAGTCTTAACCTTTTCTCTGAGCAACAACTTTGAACTTACCTTTTCAGGGTTGAACAGCAAGAGAGTGATGGAAAAATAGGGGCTTTTTAGTTAGTTATGGATAAAAGGGAGTTTTGAGAAGGAATGAGTGAAATAAAGGTTTTTAGAAAGACTTTTACTGATGGATTTAAAGAGTTTCAAGAATGGAGAATAGTTTTTTTTAATTTTTGGTCACTTTAGAATATTGAGTGAATGTTTAAAAGTGAGTGTTTTTCTTACTGAGAATGTTTTTTTTTTGGTAGGGTTTCTATCAGCTGAGTCCAAGGCTGATTTATATAGGCATGTGATTATGAAGACCAAAAATGCAAAAAGCTAGGGCATTTTGAAGTTTTGGTACATGTACCTCATGTAGAGATCAGGTATTGTGCTCAGCTGCAAAGCAAACCCATTAGTTTGCTTAGCAAAAACAATGGATCAGGGCTGCTTTATGCACTTAAGTATTGATAAAATTTAGTCTTACCCTTTGATAAATTGCATAATGTCATGAAATGCCCCTTGTTATTGGCTATTTGGGCCTTAAAATTTTGTTTAAATCCAATCATAAGCCCAAAAATGAAGGTTGGTATGAATTTTAATGACTTTTGGTGCAAGAAAATGTTTAAATTGGATTTTGCATCAATGGCGTAATAGCTGAAAATGGCTTAAACTTGGCAAAAATGCCTTTGTGTATCAATACCTATGAGTATCGATATAATGATGTATCGATACCAAAAGTAAAAAATGTTTTCAGTCTTGAGATTTAGAGGCCTCTATTGATACTCTATGGATTTGTATCAATACTTAAGCTTGTGTATTGATCCATTCTACCAAAAATCACAACTATAGCTCTTGCCAAGGTCTGAATTAGTACAATGAAGATTGTATCAATAAATCTCATTAGGTCTTGAAACCAAACCCCTATGTATCAATACTACACATAAAAAATTAAATTTATGACAACATAAAAGCCTTGTATCAATATTTTTGTGCCTATAACTTGCACGTACTTGTGGCGTCCTAACTTACCTTACCTTAACTTATGTACTCATCCTAATGGCTCTAGCAACAACCCCAAATATTGACCTTTAATGCTTCATTTTTACATTTTTCTTTAATATAACCCATAGGTATTTTAGAAGTCTCAAAAATTTATCCCCAGTATATCTTTTATTTTCTAATACTATCACCGAGTCATGGGATGCTAAAAGTTAGCCCAGATAAAATGATGTGTCTATAGCTGCCCCTTTTCATCTATTGTTGAGTACTAGGAATAGGGCAAAGATAAATAAACACCATTTTGTTAAGGTAGGATAATGGTTTCTTGTGCCTATAGAAAAATAGAAAGCCATTTAGTATTATATCGAGATAGGTTGAATATATTTGTAAAAAAATTTAATGAATTTCACAGGGTTTGACCTTTCTAATAGGTTGTTTCCTAGGTTTAACCCTCAAATAGGTGACACCAACTTGTGTGGGCTTTAAGGTAGGTAATTTCTTGGGTTTGACCATAGATAGGTGCCACTAGCTTGTATGGGCTTTAACTTGATAAGCGTTTAGCTCTTTGTGGACTGAGGTAGGTAATTTCCTGAGTTTGACCTAGAAAAGTGCAACCAGCTTATGTGGGCTTTAACTCAATAGGCATTCAACTCTTTGTGGACTAAGGTAAGTAGTTTCCTAGGTTTAACCCCAGATAAGTGCCACTGACTTGTGTAAGCCTTGACTTGATAAGCATCCAGCTCTTTGTGGACTGAGGTAGGTAGTATTCCTGGGTTTGACCACAAAAAGGTGCCACTAGTTATGTGGATTTTGACTCAATAAATGTCCAACTTTTTATGGACTGAGGTAGGTTGTTTCTTGGGTTGATCCCAAACAAGTGCCACCGACTTATGTGGGCTTTAATTTGATAGGCATCTAGCTCTTTATGGACTAGGTAGTTAAGTTTCTAGGTTAACCCCAAATAAGTGCCACTAACTTATGTGGGCTTTGTAAGATTAGAGGCTCTAACCTGAAGCCTTTTGAAGCTTATAAAAACAAGAAGTCAGACCTTAAGTTCTATTAATTTGACTTTCATGAGCAGGAGTTGGTACCTGAAGGATGTTAAATGTTTTATAGTGCATTAGGATACTAATGCATGTCTAAGTGATGCAAAGGTGATGATTTTGAAAGCCTAATATGGTGGTTTGTTTTGGCCTTCTTCGGATGTTTGCTCTTTCATGAGTTTGATAAGGTGGCCTTTTGCCCTAGGGCATTTTAGATTTCTAGAGGCTTTGAATATTAAGGTAAAATTATCTTTTAGAGAGACTTTGAAAGTATTTAATGAAACAACATCAGGAGAGGCTTCAAAAAACATTGAAAACATCCTCAAGAGAGGTTTCAAAAGCTCTAGTAAAATGTCTTCAAGAGAGGCTATAGAGGTTTTTGATGAAATATCCTCAAGAGAGGCTTGGAAAGCTCTAGTAAAATACCTTCAAAAGAGGCTTTAAAGGTTTTTTTAAGTAAAATCATCAAGAGAGGCTCTGAAAGTTTTTGATGAAATATCCTCTAAAAAAGCTTTAGAAAACTTTAGAAATATCCTTAATAGAGGTTTCAAAAGTTTGGCTAAAATATCCTCAAGAGCGATTTTCATGGTTTTTGAAGTAAAATCTCAAGAAATGCTTTGAAAGTTTTTGATGAAATGTCCTCAAGAGAGGCTTTGGAAAACCTTAGAAATATCCTCAAGATAGGCTTCAAAAGTTATTGCTAAAATATCCTTAAAAGAGGTTTTGAAGGCTTTTGGTTGACACCATCAAGAAAGGAGATGTGATGTATGCGATGAATGTCATTTCTAGGCATTAACACCATGTTATGTGAGTAAGTTTATAGTAATGCATGGTATCTAGCTACCTATGTGCATGGAGTGATGCACATGCATACAAGGCAACATTGTGAATGTTCATGAATACAAATGTGCTAGAATGCAAATGCACATGAACGCAAATGCTTATGACATGGATGCCTCCGAGTGCTTCTGGATGTGAGTAAAAATGGACTTAAATGCAAATGTTTGACAATATAGATGCACCTGAGTGCAAAATGCTTCTAAATGAGGGTACACATAAATGTAATTATAGGTGAATAAGAATACATGAGAGTGTTAGTGTTCTTGTATTCACATGAGTGCTGATGCCTATGAATGCAAACACCAAGACTAGCCATTATTGATACGAAGCTTGAAGTGAAGTGTATGTTAATGAGTGATGCTCAAATGCCTATACAAACTATGCATATTTTCATAAAAGGTGACTCGTGTGCTTACTAAAGGTTCAGAGGTTGAGACTACAGCTGGTTTTTTTTACTCTAGTTTAACCTTTCTTGATTGTTCCTTTCTTTTGTTAAGAAGCATTCTAATCCTAGTTTTGCCACATGATTAGAAAAGCTATTGCCCTTTTTGTTTAAAATGCTCACTTGATGAAAACTCACCAGTTGGCATGATATTCGAGTCTCTTGAAGACTATTGATCCATGGTTAGAAGATTTTTCAAACGGCAACTGGGATTTTCAAGAAAGTTTTAGGAAAGTGAAATGAATTCCTTATTTTTCGAAGCTCATGGATGGACCATTCCTTATGAGTTCCTTAAAAACCAGATAAATTTGAGATTCTTTTAAGCCTCTCACTAGTGATACCTTGATCGGCACCCAGATTGGCCATGATGGGTTAAAGATTATGAGGTTGATCTAGAAACGTGAGGAATGTAATCCTAAGAATTGATCCCCTTAAAGATGACACCTTGGAGATGTTCATTGATCTTTTTGGAATAATGGTTTCTTTGTCAAGATCTTAGTAACCATATGAAAGGCATTGAAAATTCACTATTTTGCTCTAGACTGCACATTTGGATTTTCACCCTAAAGCATCAATCTTTTTATATTTTTTTTTGATTGCATCATCATGATTATTAAAAAGGCTCAAAATATATCAAAAGAACAATCTCCCAAAGAATGGGTTTATCAGTTAACATTACCATTTTTGATCAAAATAGACTTTTTAAGAACCATAAGGTAGGTTAAGGCTCATGGTTTTATAGGAAAAGGTATAAAAGCCCAAAATATGGCATTTAAAGGTGATTGGATCAAAGATCATTTTATTTTGTGAGGGTATCAGTATTTTTGTTTCCTAATCTTTTATTTATTTTTCTTGATTTTTGATTTTGCTTTTTCATTTTTTTATTTTTTTCTTTCATTTTTCATAATTGGAGGGAAGTTTAGACTTTGGAAACTTTGCACATTTCCTATTTGCCCCTTGATGTTGAGTGTTCTTAGAATTATAAAGTGGGATATTCATCCCCATGCTCCTTAAACAAGTTTACCTTCCCCCTCCAATGTGAGAGGTGATCATTGATTATGATTTCAAAAAAATGAATTTATACGGCTTAAAAGGGTGGTGAAAAGGAAGTTCTTCTAATTTGAGAGAGTATGATGAAAAATAGCCATTAACATGACTTTATGAACTTGAACTATTTCTCAGAGAAAGTTCCTTTCAAAACATTTTGGACCTTTTAATCATATGATGTTGCATTTAATTTTCAATTTTCTTATTTTTTTAAAAAACATGTCTTAGTTCCCTTTTTTACTTTTTTCTCACTTCACACACTTGGGCATACCTTATTTGGGTTTGCCACTAATAGGAAATCAAATGATGCTAAGGTTTAAGCTGCAAGAAGCGTTTTGCATTGACAAAAAATTTGAGTTCCATGATATCAAGATGATAGGGAAGAACTAGGGACAAGGCCATGGAGGGTCCCCAAAAAGTGTTTTAAGGAAGGTCTTTGGGAAATGGTTTGGAGTGGGAGAATTAGGGATGAAAAGGTCATGGTGAGGACACAAGAAATGTTTCAAGAAAAGCTTTTAGAGTTATGAAAATAAAAGAAGAAAACAAAGGACCAAGCGATTGTAGTGGGGATTTAGTTTAGTTTTATGGTGTTGCCCCTAAGATGTGATTTGAAAAGCTTTTAGTGTATGGCCTAGTAGCTTGTTGAGAAGAAGGTGGATGGTTTTTTGGCTTAATCCTGATATGCGTCAAATTATCACCGATAAGACTTTAAGAGAATATATATTTTCATGGTTCCCAAAATGTTTATAAATTCAGAAAGATTGGTTCTTATCGTTTCTAGCCTAAGTTAAGGTTTTTGTTCATTTGAAGGTTCTAGTGTGGGCATATGGCATGGTTTAAAGCTGACTCCTTAAAGTTTTAGGACTTATGATTAGTCAGTTTTATGCATGGAGACTTGAAAGAAAGATGAAGAATGCAAGCAATCACTAGTATTCTTGAGACTTTTAATATCATACTTTCATTATATATGTGATCTAAATTTCAAAACATGTTAGTTTCATGGTAAATGACACCTTAAAGATAAAAAATTTTAACATGAAGCATGCTAAATTGAAATTTCTCCATCATCTTAGGTTCAGGCATCTTAGTTCACACTTGATCAAGATCCAGCTACCCTGCTTCAATGAATCATTACACTTTTCTCTTTAAAGCCCTACATTTTTCTGTAGAATGATTCGTGCACCCTCTATGATATCTGCAAGCAATGGTGTTATAACCTTTTGGGTAAAGTGGCTTTACAAGTTTAGAGTAGATTAGGGCAACTAACCGATCTTGGATAAGTCAAAAACGTAATTCAGTGTATGATATTGGGATTGATTTTATAAGGGTTCCATCCGTACTATCTGCTATCCTTTTTAAGCACTTCCTAAGCCTTTTGGTTAATAGGTTAGTCCAATCAATGTCTTAGATGCTAAGTTGTGCATTGGAAGAGATGCTAATAGGTAAAAACTCAAGTATGAATTTGATGCAAGACTACCCCTAGAGGGGTGAACCATTTGGTTTGAAGCGTACGGATGGTGAAAGGTAAAATCCTTTGTCAACTGCTTGTCGAAGGTTAAGGCTTGAACCTCTTCTCTTTCATTTGCAAGTATTTTCCTTCCTTTAATATGGAGTAGCTTTTCTTTTCTTTCCCAAGTTTTTTGCTTTTGATTGCATTCTCGATCATTTTCCCAAACAAGATCAAATTAGCAAAATTCCTTATGGAGTTCCCTATAAAGTTATGATAAAAAAGGGTATGTAGTGTTTCCATAAAGTATGTGGTCATTTTTTTCTCGTTTAATGGTTAATCTACTTATACCACCTTTTCTTTCTATCTTTGGCCATATTGCTTGAAGGTCTCAGCAGGCTTTTTCTCTATGTTTTTTGAAGATAATCTATGAGGTCTTATACTGGACCAAGAAGGCTTTAACTAGATCAACTCATGTTTGGATTTTAGTTTTTTCCAACTTATTGTGCCACTGAGCTACTACCCTGGTCAGACTATCTTGGAAGTAGTGAATTAGAAGTTTTTCATTCTCTTCATAGTCTACCATCTTTCGACAATACATCTAAGTATGGCCAATTGATCTGTGGTCCCATTATATTTCTCAAACTTGGGTACCTTAAACTTGGGTGGAATAATGAGGTTGTAAACCAAGCCTAGAGATTTGGCATCCATGATTCCAAATTTATCATTCTTCTTGATTGCACTAAGTTTTTTTTTCAAGCTGTTTGTATTTACTGAGGTCTTTTATAGTTTCTAAAAGTTAGACACCTTTAGGTTCCTCTTGCTCCTTAGGATCTTTTAGATCAAGTAATGACTGATGAGCTAGGGAAGACTTAAGATTTACCCCATATAATCTAGAATGCATAGGTGCTGCAGCTAGATTCATATGGATAATCGGGTGTATCACTAGAATTATTGTTGTCTGAGGTTCTTGCTCTTGGATTGCTTCCT
>JAQSVH010142596.1:0-12637 GCA_029448705.1 Adansonia digitata | reverse complement strand
AGCTAGATTCATATGGATAATCGGGTGTATCACTAGAATTATTGTTGTCTGAGGTTCTTGCTCTTGGATTGCTTCCTTTTGGATGGGTGTAACTCTGGTGCTACCTGTTGGTGATCTTTGGAATTTGTTGACCTTTTTCTAATATCAAGTACACTAGCTTGGCCCTTTTCTTTATGGAGTCGATAATATCTTTTTCAATATTGTTATCTGAGCTTGCAGTTCCTCATTTTTATGAAGCTTGCACTATTGATCTTCTTTATGCATGAGCTCTAATCTCTCAATTCAGCCAAATACTCGTCTTCCATGATTAACAATGTCAGTCTTCCTTTGATACCTCTTAAGGAACAATAAAGCTTCTTTAGAAAAGTTATGGTACTCATGCAAGCCACCATTCTACACCTTTAGGTTCATGAATTGGGCATAGAAGTATGCATGCATGTATGCAAATGAGTGCAATGAGGATGTCAATGTAAGGTATGAAAAGATGTCATGAGCATGAAAGTGTTATGATGGAAATCTTTCTTTAGGATTGTAAACAGTATTATTAATGGTAAATAGAATGCATGACATGGACAATGTTGCATCCTTATAGCACTAACCATAGTAGAATGGGCCATGGGGAGAAGGAATCCACATAAATGGACTAATTATGCCTCAGAACTTGTCAAGGAAATATGACGCTGATGGGGCAAAAATCTTGTAGGCACTATGGTGTTCGTTTGCCATTGCCCCATGTCAATTGTCTATACATGTTTATGCAAGAAATGATGCATGTGACATAAACATGAAACAATAAGGTAGTACAGGGTTAAAAAATATTGGTAAGAAGAAGAAAAGCAAAAATAATAATAAATCACAAAATTGCCTTAATAGTAGATAACATGATGCTTAGAAGCAAACACAACAAATGATGACAAACGGACAGCCTAATGGCTTGTCTAGGTTAAAATCACCTTTAGCAAGGTGACACAATACCTTGCAAGGATAGGACTAACCAATTAATTGGTGATGTTTGTTCATTAACATCTATGGCAAGTACATGTTAAGCCATCATTTGGATAGCATGATGGGTTATTTTGGTCAGATATAGCTATTTTAAGATGGCATTGTTGGTAATGGCATTCGCTCGTCATTAACCACTTATTAAAGAGGATTTGCCGCCAAACACAATGGCATATCCTAAAGAAATGACCATGAAAATAAAAATCACAAATATGTGTGACAATGTTCACTTATCATCTACCATGTAACCATGGTATATAGGAGTAAAGCTTTCCCTAAGTGATCCTATTCTCTGTGTTATTCTAGCAGTAATCCAATATGGTTTGACATGTTATAGCTCGCAGGGTTTACTATATGGGTTTAAGTTGATGCCTAATTCAATATTTGATCATTCCTTCATCCAATAAGAATAGCCGAGGCACCCTGATCCTATGCTCGTCGCAGGTTTGGTAGAATAGGTTTGACTCAGTGGATGTATTTTCCTATACAAATGCGGAGGGGGTACTCATGAGAGACATAGATAATTTACACCTTAGAAGGTCTTGCCATGCCTATGCGGAGGGTTACTCATGAAGGTGGATGGCTTACTTTCTCTTAATAATTAGGATTCTAACCATACCATGGTGTTTGCTGGGAATATAATGCAAATGCAAGTACACAGTGTATGTCTGGGAAACAACCAAACGTTATTGTTTTACCTTATATCACCATGCTTATATACATTAACATTTATTTAGGAATGGAGTAATCCCTAACAATCACAAAACAAAGCCCTGAAAAGTAAAAGGTTAAAAGATAAAAATAAAAAGAAATTATAACTAAATAATAATGAAAGCTTAAAAGTCAAAGATTGTGTGAGGCATAACTGTCATAGGCCTAACTTTCTAAGTGGTCCCTAGTGGAGTTGCCAAGCTATCGCCACGTGCCCTCTTTAAAACTTCAGATGATCCAAAAGGCTTAGCATGCCTGACTCAAAAGATGTATGATAGTGATGGTGGTTGAACCTTTGAGTTATCCCATGATCTAGATTTGGATTAGGCATATTAACTTGAAGGGGAAAGAGGCCATCAAGCAAATCGCTCATCCAACTAGTCTAAGATGGCCACCACGAAGTGGCCATAAACTTAGAATCACCAATCATTTCGGACTAGGCAGGATTGGATGCCTAGTGAAGTAATATTTTGAGTTACAAAACTCAAAACATTGAATTCAAGGTATACGAAGTCCAAAGATTCATTGGTTGAGTTCGGAAGTTGGTTACATATGGGAAGGATTAGCACCCTGATGATGCCCAAAATCAGTACCCACTAACTAGGTTTTGCTTCAATTTTGGCTTAATCAGTTCTTTTTGGCATTATTTACATATAATCCTCTTTTTATGCATAAAGTTTTGTAAAAAAATGTAAATCTGGGTTTTGAAAGAAGATTTATGCCACCTATGTGCCACAGAGGTATGAAAATCATAGAGATTTTTTATGAAAATAATTTTCAAATTAAGTTTTTAAAAATTCAGATATTCCATATTAGGCACTAGAGAGATACTAACACAAAACAAAACCTTGTAATTTTATTGGAAAACAAGTTATAAATATGAATGCACAATAGTCACTACTAAAAGAAAATGTATTAGTATGACAAAAAAGAATATAATAATATCATAAACAAAAAACCACAAACAAAATAATATAAAAAGGAGGGATGATCGAAATGTATCTCATAATTATCTTCGATCATTGAAGAATAAGTGGGGTGACAATTTAGAGAGAGGATTGGATTCGATGGTGATTTGAAAGATGAAAAAGATTTCAATCGAAACAATCTAGGGCATCCAAAAGAGAAAAATTTTTTGGATTTTTTGAGGTAAAAGCAAGGTTGAAGTATCCCCTTAGAGTGGTGGGTTAGAGTATCCCAAAAAATAAAGTTATGAGGATAATTAAAAGAGAAAATTCGAGCTTTTAATGAAAAACAAGGTTGGAGCATCCCCTTAGAGTAATAGAGTTGCAGTATCCCTAAGAATGAAAATTTTTAATGATTTTAGAAAACAATTAGGAATCTCAACTAAATTCGAGTGAGAAAATTCAAGTTTCTTAGTAAAAAAATAAGGTTGGAGTATCCTTTCAAAGTAATGGGATTGGGATATCCCTAAAAATGCAAAATTTTGATGTTTTAGATGATTTTTTTTTTTTAGAAAAAAGGATTTTGAAAATAGAAAGCCAAGGATTTTATAAAATATATTTTATGTCTTAAGCCTTGATACAAGCCTTAATTGTAAAGTAGGAATCAATTGCATTTCGAGATGTTCGAATGTCTCTATTAAGGCATTTTGGAAATTGGGTTAAAAATAAGGGACAACATCACATCGTCTTATTTCCCGAATTTATTTAGGGTGTATCCGAAGGCTTCAAGGGGTAAATGACTTGCCATTAGAAAGGTAACTCGATGAGGACTAATATAAAAATATTTTTAAAATACCAAAAAATCATTTTTTAGGTGGAATTAATTCTTAGATTTAGGTCCATATTGACACTGGCAGCGTATGTAGGGGAAAAATATGCAGTGAACTTTGAAAAATCATTTCAAGCTCATCCTAAATGGTAAATCATGAATGATAGCTTTTCGAAAAAAAATTTTGCAAACTTTTTGGAAAAATATTTAAAAATTTTAGAAAAATAATCTATCAAGGCAAAATGGCCTAAATAGAATATAGCATGCAGGCTCTAAGGGTTTCAGACAGCAAAAATTTGAAAAATCATAACTCTCTCATCCTGAATGATTTAAGGGTGACTAAGACACCATTGTAAAGATGCTCTTTAGGGGAAAAAATATCAAAAAATTCTAGAAAACTCATTCACCACTTGAAAATAATTTTTAAAGCTTAGGCTATGGTGCCCTGAGAGCAAAAATAGGGGAGTTATTCGGTATTTTTGAGTTTTCTCAAGGATAGACTTCAATCTAGGATGTCCGAATATCCCTAACTGAAAGGGACACCTGACATGGGCATCACAAGTTCATTCCATAATCCGGGAGTAGTTTGAGATGATGAAACAACCCATTAACCATTTCACTAAAAAGGGTATGAACTCAAGATCAAGGCTTAGTACTTTAACAAAAGAAAACAACATTTTATTTCCATGAATCTAGACTTGGAAAGTTTAATTTATCCGTAAGATTAGAGGACCAATTAATCAAAACATTAAATCTATGCTAGTCCCTATATTTAAAGGTAGCATAAACTTAACATGGGATTTTTTTTTTTAAAATCAAATTTTTAGCAAACAAGCAAGCATGCAAACACACAAAGATGACATTTTGACATGGAGGAGATGACAAAAAATGCAAGGAGGTGGCAAATAAGGAAAATAAAAGTGATAACTCTATGGAAGGCATAAAAATTCATGTTATGGAAGATGACATAAACATATTTAAGCAAAGAGAAGCATGTTCAAATTTTCAAGATAGTATTTTTATGCCATGAGACTCCATAATATGCAGGAAAGTGCATGAACATACTTAATGCATGTTGTGAAAAAGCATTCAAGCACATGCTAAACATATGAAAATAGAAGAAACATGATAGAAAATGCATGAATAAGGGTTGTTTTGATGACAGAATGAAAGATAAGTTGTTTGGCCTACCATGCAACATCAAGGCATCAAGAGAACATCAACATCCTAAGACTGCCACAAACCAGGTAGCAATAATGCATGGGAATCTTAGAAGGGCCATCGTAACATAAATAGGTCACTAAGATGATGAAAATGTTAAAAAATTAGAGAATATGCAGAGTCAAGTGGGAAAATATACAAAAGTTTCAAGTTTCAACCTTTTCTTTGAGTAGCAATTTTAAACTCACCTTTCTAAGGTTGAACAATGATAGAGTGATGAAAAGAAGGGGTTTTTTTGTTGGGTATGGATAATAGAGTTTTGAGAGGGAATATTGGTGAAATAGAGGTTTTGGAAAGACTTTTAAGGATAGCTTTTAGGGGTTTCGAGAATGGAAAAAAGTTTCTTAGTTTTTGATGGCTAGAGAATATTGAAGAAATGTTTGGAAGTGAATGTTTTTCTTGCTGAGAATGTTTTTCTTATTTCATAGGGTTTTTATCAGTTGAGTCCAAGGTTGGCTTATATAGCCATGCAACTATGAAGGCAAAAGATGCAAAAAGTAAGGGCATTTTAGGGTTTTAGTGCATGTACTTCATGCAGAGATCAGGTACTGTGCTCAGCTACCATGTGAACCCATTGGTTTGCTTAGCAAAGATAATGGATGAAGGCTACTTTATGTAGCTAAGTATTAAGAAAATATAGCCTTACCCTTTGACAAATTGCATAATGTCATGAAATGTCCCTTTTTTAACTATTTGGGCCTCAACATTTTGTTTAAATCTAGTCACAAGCCCAAAGATAAAGCCTGGTATGAAGTTTGATAATTTTTGGTGCAAGAAACATGTTTGAATTGGATTTTGCATCAGTAGTGCAATGGGTAAAAATGCTTGAACTAGGCAAAAATGCCTTCATTTATAAATTCATATCAAGGCTGTGTAACGATAACAAATGGCCTGAACTAGGCACAAATGTTGTGTATCGATAACAAGGCAATTTTTACCCTTGAGTATTGATACAATTAAGTATGCATCGATGCTAAGAGCAAAAAAAATGTTTCTAGTCTCGAGACTTAGAGGCCTATATTGATACTCTATGGACTTGTATTGATACTCAAGCTTATGTATCAACACATTTTTGCCAAAAACCACATCTATAGCTACTACAAAAGTCTGTATCAATATAATCATGATAGGTATCAATACATCTCATAAGGTCTCGAGACCAAATCCTTATGTATTGATGTTACACATAAAAATTCAAATTTTTGATGGTGTAAAAGGCTCTTATCAATATTACGCACTGATATAACTTGCACGTATCTATGGCTTCTTGAATTACCTTACCTTGCTTATGTACTCATCTGAATGACCCTGGTGACACCCTGAATATTGACTTTTGATGCCTTATTTTTACACTTTTCTTTAACATAACCCATAAGCATTTTAGCCTTCCATAAATTGCACCCAAAACTAATCCCTAATTTATTTTTTATTTTGTGATTCTATCACCTTTCAACTAAGTCTAGGGATGCCAAAAGTTGGCCCAAACAAATTAAGATGTCTACAGCTAACTTTCTTTGGTTATTGCTGAGCATTAGGAATAGGGCAAAGACAAATAGACACCATTTTGTTTAGGTAAAATGATGGTTCTATGTGCTTATAGAAAAATGGAGAACTATTTAGCATTATTTTGAGATAGGCCAAACATATCTACAAAAGAAGAAATTTTAATGAGTTTCATAGGGTTTGACCTCCCTACTAGGTTGTTTCCTAGGTTTTAACCCTTAGATAGGTGCCAACAACTTAAATGGGCTTTGAGGTAAGTAATTTCCTAGGTTTGACCATAGACAGATGCCACCAGCTTGTATAGGCTTTAACTCGATAAGCATTTAGCTCTTTGTGGACTAAAGTAGGTAATTTCCTAGGTTTGACCCTTGATAGGTGCCACTATCATGTATGGGGTTTGACTAGATAGGCATCCAACTCTTTGTGGACTTAGGTACGTAGCTTCTTAGGTTTGACCCCAGATAGGTGCCACAGGCTCATTGGGCTTGGACTCGATAGGCATCTAGCTCTTTACAGACTGAGGTAGGTATTTTTCCTAAGTTTGACCACAAACAAGTGCCACCACCTTGTGTGGGCTTTGACTCAATAAATGTCTAACTCTTTATGGACTGAAGTAGGTTGTTTCTTGGGTTCGACCATAAACAAGTGCCATCAACTTGTATGGGCTTTGACTTGATAGGTGTACAACTTTTTATGGACTAAAGTAGGTTGTCTCCTAGGTTTAACCCAAGATAGATACCATTAGCTTGTGTGGGCTTTGATTCGATAAGTGTCCAGCTTTTTATGGATTAAGGTAGGTAAATTTCTAGGTTTAACCCCAGATAGGTGCAACCAGCATGTATAGGCTTTGTAAGGTTAAAGGTTCTTACCTAGAGCCTTTCGAGGCTTTTCAAAGCAGGAAGCCATACCTCAGGTTCTATTAATTTAACTTCTACATGTTGGAGTTGGTACCTGTAGGGTGTTAAATGTTTTATAGTGCATAAGGATACAAATGCATGTCTAAATGATGCAAAAGTGATTATTTTAAAAGCCTAATCTGGTGGTCTATTTTGGCTTTCTTCGAGTGTTTGCTCTTTCATTTGATAAAGTGGCCTTTTGCCTTAGGGTTTGTTAATCTTGCTCTAGATGTCTAGAAGCTTTGAATGTTAAGGTGAAAATATCCTCAAGAAAGGCTTTGAAAGCATGTAATGAAACATCCTTAAGAGAGGCTTTGGAAAACATTGAAAACATCCTCAAGAGAGGTTTTGAAAACTCTAGTAAAATATACTCAAAAAGAGCTCTGAAGACTTTTGATGAAATCTCTCAAAAAGGCTATAGAGGTTTTTGATGAAACATCCTCAAAAGAGTCTTCAAAAGCTCTTGTAAATTATCCTCAAAAAAAGCTTTAAAGGTTTTTTGAAGTAATATCCTCAAGAGAGGCTTTGAAAGTTTTTAATGAAAAATCCTCCAGAGAGGCTTCGAGAAACTTTGTAAATATCTTCAAAAGAGGCTTCAAAAGTTTGGTTAAAATATCTTTAAGAAAAGCTTTAAAGGTTTTTGAAGTAGCATCCTCCAGAAGAGGTTTTAAAAGTTTTTTATGAAATATCCTCCAGAAATGTTTCAAAAACTTTAGAAATATCCTTAAAAGAGGTTTCGAAAGCTTTCCTAAAATATCCTCAAGAGAGCCTTTGAAGATTTTTGAAGTAATGTCCTCAAGAAAGGCTTTGAAGGCTTTTAGTTGACACCCTTAAGAAAAGAGATGTGATGTATGCCATGAATGTCATTTCTAGGCATAAAAGCCATGTTATGTGAGTAAGTTAAAAGTAATGCTTGGTATCAAAATGCCCATGCACATGGAATAATGCACATGCATGCAAGGCAACATGGAGAATGTTCATGAATACAAATGTGCTAGACTGCAAATTCACGTGGACACAAATGCTTGTGAGATGGTTGCCCTCGAGTGCTACTAGGCATGAGCAAAAATGCACATGAATGCAAATGCTTGAAAGTATGGATACACTTGAGAACAAAATGCTTCTGAAAAAGGGTGCGCATAAGCATGATTATAGGTAGGTGAGAATGCATCAAAGTGTTAGTGTTCATGTATCTCATGAGTGCTAATGCCTATAAGTGCAAAGACCAAGACTAACCATTATCAGCATGAAGCTTCAATTGAAATGAATGTTAATGAGTGATGCTCAACTGCCTATGCGAACTGTGCATATTTTCATGAAGAATGACATGTATACTAACTAAGAGTGTAGAGGTTGAGACTACAACTAGCTCCTTTTGAGTCTAGCTTACCCTTTTTTGATGGCTCCTTTCTTTGATTAAGAAGCATTTTAATCCTAGTTTGGCTTCACGATTTGAAAAGCAATTGTCTTTTTTGCTTAAAATGTTCATTTGATGAAAACTCACCAACTGGCATGATATTTAAGTTTCATAAAACCTGCTGATCTATGGTTAGAAGATTTTTCAAATGGTAATTGGGTTTTTTCAAAAAAAGTTTGGGGATATGTGAAATGAATTCCATGATTTTCTATGCTCATGAATGGACCAATCCTTATGAATTCCTTGAAAACCAAACAAATTTGAGATTCCTTTAAGTCTCTCACCATTGATACTTTGATCAGCACCAGGATTGGCCATGATAGGTTTAGGATTATGACGTAGATCTAAAAGGGTAAGGAATGTAATCCTAAGAGCTGATCCCTTTAAAGATGACACTTTAGAGGTGTTTATGGATCACTTTGGAATGATGGTTTCCTTGCCAAGATCTCGATAATCCCATAAGTGGCATTGAAAATTCATTATTTCACTCTAGACTACTCATTTGTGTTTTCACCCTAGCCTCAAGATCAAGGCTTAATACTTTCACAAAAGAAAACATACTTATGGAAGATGACATCAAAAATCTATGACTGGCAAATAAGGTGAATGAAAATGATAACTATAAGAATGGCATCAAAAATTATGTTATGGAAGATGACATAAACATATTTAAGCAAAGAAAAGCACGCTGGAGTTTTCAAAACAGCATTTTTATGTCACGAGACTCCTTAATATGTAAGAAAATGCATGAACATACTTAATGCGTGTTATGAAAAACATACAAGCATGTATTAAACGTATGAAAAAAGATGAAACATGAAAAAAAATGCATGAATAAGGGGCTGTTTTGATGACACAATGAAAGATAAGATATTTGGCCTACATACAACATCAAGGTATTAAGAGAATATCAGTATCCTAAGACTACCACAAACAAGGCAATAATATGCATAGGAATATTAGAAAGGTCATGGTAACATAGAGAGGCCTTTAAGATGATGAAAATGTTGAAAAATTAAAGAATATACAAAGTCAAGAAGGGAAAATATACTAAAAGTTTCAAATTTCAACTTTATCTCTGAGCAGCAACTTTAAACTCACTTTTCTAGGGTTGAACAGCAAGAAAGTGACGAAAAAGATGAGCTTTTAAGCTAGGTATGGATAAAGGGAAGTTTTGAGAGGGAATATGAGTGAAATAGAGGTTTTTGAAAGGACTTTTGGTGATAGCTTTAAGGGGTTCTGAGAATGTAGAAGAGTTTTTTGGTTTTTGGTGGTTAGGGAATACTAAGGGAATGTCTAGAAATGATTATTTTTCTTGCTAAGATTTTTTTTTTTGGTATGGTTTCTATCAGCTAAGTCCAAGGTTGGTTTATATAGCCATATGACTATAAAGACAAAAAATGCAGAAAGCAAGGCATTTTAGGGTTTTGGTACTGTGCTCAGTTGCTATGCAAACCCATTAGTTTGCTGAGCAAAAATAGTGGATAAAGGTTACTTTATGCAGTTGGGTATTAAGAAAATCCAGCCTTACCCTTTGACAAATTGCATAATGTCATGAAATATCATTTGTCATTAGCTATTTGGGCTTTAAAATTTTGTTTAAATCTAATCACAAGCCAAAAAATGAAGCCTGGTATGAATTTGATGATTTTGTCACAAGAAACATGTTTGAATTTGATTTTGCATCAATGGTACAATGGCTGAAAATAGCTTGAACTAGGCAAAACTGCTTATGTATCAATACAAAACATTATGCATCGATACATAAGACAATTTTTACCCATGAGTATCAATACAATGAAGCATGTATTGATACCAAGAGCAAAAAATGTTTCCAGTCTTGAGACTTAGAGGCCTGTATTGATACTCCATGGATTTGTATCAATATTTTGCCAAAAATCACAGCTATTGCTACTGTTAAGGTCTGTATCAATACAATCAAGATGGGAATCGATACGTCTCCTCGAGACTAAACCCTCATGTATTGGTACTGCACATAAAAATTTAAATTTTTGGCAACATAAAAGCCTTTTATCAATACTTATGCACCGATATGACTTTCACGTACCTGCATTTTCTTGAGTTACCTCACCTTGACTTATGTACTCATCTGGATGGCTTCGGTGACAGCCTAAAAATTGACCTTTTATGCCTCATTTTTACATTTTTCTTTAATATGAAATATAGGCATTTTAGACCTCCTAAAAGAAAATTTTTTGACTTGATGTCATGTTGCCTAATTATGCTTGGGGACATGGCACTCTGAAGTCATCCCCAGTTTATTTTTTATTTTTGATTCTATCACCTTTCAACTAAGTCTTGGGATGCCAAAAGTTGTCATGGACAAAATGATGTGTCTACACGTACTAATGTGACTTGTGCATACATTAGGCTTTCTGAATACCTGACTTTAGTCAAAAATAATGGAAAATTGACTCATGCTCATCTGAATGACTCCAAGGATACCCAAGATAATGACCTTTGATGCCTTGTATGATGGCTCAAACAAAAAAAGGTGTCTATATATGGGCTCTGTTCCAAAGGCCCTAGCCTAAGTAAAGCTAAGATCTTTTAAATGGTTGGGGTTGAATAAGAAACACCAATATAAAGGATCCCAAAATTCTATTGGGGCTTGAACCAATTGTTCATCCATCTGTATTTTGAAAACGAGAATAATCTATCCATATTTCTCTATAAATTGGGTCTGCTTCGCATTCTCTTAACGGTCCCATAACTTAACGAACTCTTTTAGATTGTTCTAACGTAAATCTAGAAGACTGATCTTTGATAGCTCTGACACAAAATCCTTCAGTATGCAATCCCTATACTCCTTCTAGTTTTACTTCGACTCAGTATGAACTTCCTTGAATGTTTTGGAAATAATCACTGCATGAACTTGTTTAGCAATACAGTCTGATGAAAATTTAAATAAGCTAAAATTCTATTCTAAAGCATGCATCCCTATATGCATATGAAAAATGCACCAAGAAAAAATGAAAAAAAAGAATAAGTGAGTTAGTATCCATAAGAATTAATAAATCCAAATAATGATAAAACTTTAAAAGGAAAAAGCATAAAATATTAATTATCCAAGTAAACACAAATATTCAAACAAAAAGACAAAGAGAAGGAAAAGGTAAATTTATCCATTCATGTGTCTTTAATTTTTGGTGACATCAAAAATCGGGCATGACTTTAATTAAGAAGTTAGTATGGTTTACTATACGCAGTCTGGGTCAGACATTTAAGTTAGTTCTTGAATTCTCCAAGCCTAAAAAGGACTAATGAGGTCCCTTGTCCTTGCCCATCATAGATTTATATTAGATAAGGTTTTAATTCGAGTGGGAGCATTTTCCATGCCTATAGAGGCTACTACGTTGGGTAGATGTAGGAATTTACACCCAGTAGGCTTTTCACTGGCCCAAACAAAAGCTAACACCCCAAAAGGCAGAGCTACTTCACCTCTACTTAAAATATTAGGTACCTCATACCCCTTCTAGAGATCTGGAAGAGAGATTACGGCACATGCACCCAGTGGGTGCGAAGAGATAAACAAACCTTTCTATGCACAACATTAAAATAAAAACCTATCCTAAATTCCCTTAAAAACACTACAAGGGAAACAAAAAGATGAGAAATATATAATAGACTTTAGTTAGTGAAAAATATGAGAAATATATAATGGACTTTCCATATAAATCAACAAAAAGAAATTTTTATTTTAAAAATTGGGAATTATAATTAAATACTAATTGAAACTGAATTAATTAAAGTTTAATTAACATCTAGTTAATTTTAGGCTTGAATCTCTAACTAATCCCCAATGGAGTCACCAAAGTTATCTCAATGTGCCAGGGATACAAATCCTGACCATGCCAACTTAAAATACAGATGTACCCCTCGTTCTTGTATATACCTATATATCATTATTCTTTTATTTTTAGGGTCCATACCATTATTGCTATTCCTATTTTCAGGGATTAAGCTATCAAGATTGTAGACACCTTATTTTGTCTGAGCTAATTTTTAGCAATCTGGAGCATGGACGTAAAATGGGGCAATGATCGCTGGGCGAAATTTTGAGGACATCCAGAAGGCCTAGGGATCATATCAAAGGTAAATGCGAAGATGTGGCATCAAATGACATAGTCCA
>JAQSVH010141843.1:0-28664 GCA_029448705.1 Adansonia digitata | reverse complement strand
TCAATTCAAAAATATTCCCAATATCTCAAAAAGTCACTTCCTAGGGGAATAAATTTTCAAGTTCTGATTAATTTCCCAATTGGTAGAGCATACGAGCGACAAGCTGTGTCAAAATTTGAAAAATCATTTCAGACTCATTTGGTATCAAAAAATTGCAAATAATACCTTTCCAGAAAGGGAATTTCATGAACTTTTTAGGAAAAATGTTGGATGGATTTGGAAAAATCGTTTAGTTGGCCTAAAGGGCCCAACCAAAATGCACTTTGTTCACTTTAAGGGTTTTAGATAGTCTAGGTTTGAAAAATCATAACTTTTTCATCCGTACTAATGCAGGGATGAACAAGACCTCATTTTAAAGATATTTTGACACAGTTTCAAAAAAATATTATAAAATTTATGAAAAATCATTTAGGATTTTAAAGTAATTTTTTAATTCTTAATAGTGCTACTAGCAATAGGGTATAAAGTAAAATAGAGGATTTTTTTTTATGTTTACGGGTCCAAACTCAAGTCATTGGCATTCAAACATCCATGAGTGAAGGGAATGAGTGGCATTAGCACCATGAACTTATTTGCACAGCCTTAGAGTATTTTGGGACGATGAAAGAGCTTGTTGATCATACCACTTAAGGTTTCGACTTAGAAAAAGGCACGAACATTTCAGGAACAAGTGTAAGGCCATTTTCATCACAAAATTAGAAGATTTGAGCTCGATTAACTAAGATTCCATTTGGAAAACTTAATTTTCCCTAAGATATTTTGCTAACTTTAAGGAAAATGCTAAGTTCATGCTAATCTTCACTGGTTGAGTTTAACATGCTTGGCATTGGGAGGTTTTAAAAATCAATTTTTGATAGCCATTAAACATGCATTTAGACAAGGAGAAGACAATGAACATATAAGGGGATGGCACAAAACATAAATGGGGATGCAAGCTTTACCAATGGTCTTGACAATGAAAGTGTTATGCACACATCTCATGGAGTGAAACATGTTGAAAATGATAGTTATTCATGACAAAATGCAAGCTAACATATAAACATGCCTGAAATATGCTAGGCTAAGGATTCATACATGGATTTATCATAACAAGATGCATGGATATGGCATAAAATTCATGAGCAAGAACCATCAAAATAATGTGGATGAAATAAGGCATTTTACACATCAAAGGGGCATTAAGGCATCCAATCCTAAACTACCATAACCAAAGGCCACAATAATGCATGGGAATCCTGAGAGGAGCATGGAAACATAGAGAGCTCACTAAAATGATGAAGATACTAAAAAGCAAAAAATAAAAATGATGAAGTAGGAAGTTATAGCAACAAAACTTTAGTTTTTTGCTAAATAGTTAGAGCAATAGAGATGGCTTGAATTTCCCTCTTGTCTTTATTGTTAATAACCAAGAAAAAGAGAGAAATAATGAGGTTTTGGTTCTGGTATGGATGATGGTGATTTTTAGAATGTGTAATGGTTGAGAATAAGTGTTTTGGGGCTGTTTTGGGTGATTAGTGATACGAGATTTGGTTTTCTTAATATGTGAATATGTTTTTGGAAGCTAAAACAAGCTAAAATCTAAAGTCCCTCAGCTGAAATATAAGTAGTCTATTTATATTGATGTTTTGGAGCCAAATTGAAGATGTTTTTGGTCTTTTCTCAAGGAGGAGAAAGTGATGTCAGCTTGGTGGCTATAGAATGGCTGTAGGGAGCAACTTGCTGCCAATGTGGTAGAAATAGGGTGCCTGGTTTAAATGCTGAAATGATTTTCTAGCAAATAGCATGGCTGATGGTGATCTTGGTCAACAAACTAGGGAGAAGTAGGGTGATCATGTGATATTGACTTTTTTTTATCTAATTTAGACTTCAAAAAATGTTTTGATTAATTCAAAGTCCAAATTCTTAATCTTATGTGGCTTTTGATCTTTTTTGATGCAAATAAACAAGTTAAAAATGAGTTTTTAATCAATGGTGGATGAAATAAAAATACTTGGATCATGGAAAATGGCCAGTATGTATTGATACATTGCAGAATGTATCAATACATTTGGTCCAAAAACCTTGAGTGTATCGATACAATTAACATTGTATCGACAATATCATTGTATCGATACTATGAACCATTGTATCGATTCAATGCTTTATTGTATCCATTCATTTCTTTACAAAATGCATGTTTTGGTTTTGGCATGGCCTAGTATCAATACTTCAGTTCCTGTATCGATACATGAGCTCCTATATCGATACATAAGCTCATGTATCGATACATTTACATGTAGTATCGATGCAAATAGGGATATTTCAAATTTTTGGGTTATTGGAGTATTGTATTGATACATGAGAACCATGTATTGATACATTCAAGTAAAATTATGAATTTTCTCATATCTTTTACCCTTGAACACCTTGAACTACGTCCTTTGTTACTACATCTTTCCATTTATCTTTGATATGATCCATAGGCCTCCTTGACCTCCTAAAAAAATGCTTTTTTACCAGGCAATGATTATCGTCTCCTCTCATGTCCATGCCCCAGGTTGCTAAAAAAATTAGCCCGAACAGAATAAGATGTCTACAGCTGCCCCTCTTTGACCATTACTGAGAATCAGGAACAAGGCAAAGATAAATAGACGCTATTTTGTGAGGTTGAATGATGCTCCCTAGGACATCTGCAAAGAAAAACATTTTAATGAATTTCACTGTGATAAGTGCAGTGTATTAGCCACAATTCTGATAAAGGTTTAAGTGAATTTTGTAAGGTTTGCCTTCTCTACTAGGCTGTTAGGTTTTCTAAGGCTTGACCCCCTTAGGTAGGTGTAGAGTAATATGGTTTTTTGATGTGGGTACTGCCAGCTTGTGCGGGCAATGACCTATCAACTCGTGTGGGCTTTGATTCGAGCATCGGTAATTTATATAGGCTTTGACTTAGACTTGGATGCCACGAGCTTGTGTAGGCTTTGACTCAGCCTTATCTGCCAACAGAATTTATGGGCTTTGACTCAAGTGCCGCCAGCTTGTGCAGGCTTTGATTCAGACTAGGTGCCACCAGCTTGTGTGGGCTTTAACTTAGACTCGAGTGCCACCAGCTTGTGCGGGATTTGACTCAGACTAGGTGCCACCAGCTTGTGTAGGCTTTGACTCAAACTAGGTGCCACCAGCTTATGTGCCACTAACTTGTGTGGGCTTTAAAAAGGTGCCGCTAACTTGTGGGTTTTTGGAAAAGTGCCTCTGATTTATGGGCTTTCAAAAGAGTGCCACTGACTTGTGGGCTTGAAAAAGGTGCCATTGACTTGTGGGCTTTTGAAGAGGTGCCACTAACTTGTAGGCTTTAAAAATGTGCCATTGATTTGTGGGCTTTTGGAAATGTGCCACTAACTTGTAGGCTTTGAAAAGAAGCCACTAATTAATGGGCTTTGAAAAGGTGCCACTGACTTGGGGTCTTTGAAGAGTTGCCACTGACTTATGGGCTTTGAAAATGGTGTTGACAAAGTTTTTGATAAAACTTCTAATGCAAGTTTTTCTTAACAAAAGTTTATGGCAAAATTTCCCAATGAAAGGGTTTTGGCACTAGTTCTTGACAAAATTCTTGACATAGCTTTTGACAAATGTTCTCAACGATAGTTTTTGGACAACAATTTCTTTACATTGGCACTTTGATAGTATTTTGATAAAAAGGGTTTTAACATGAGGTGATGAGAAGAAAAAAACCTTACCTGAATGACATTAGGTTTGCGAAGCTTAGAGTTATTGCCAGGAATTTCTTAGAGGTTCAGTAAACATGGGTTGAAGTGATATTGTAAAAATGATGATGTATGGTGGTAATGTGAGTGCATGATATGAAATGCTATCATGGTTGCATGATGTGAAGTCTAATATGAGAGATAGCTATAGTTTTTTGTGTACATCACTTAGACTCTCATAGGGATGGCGATTCATCTTTGTTACAACTATGGACAAGAATTTTCCTAGTCCCGCTGGGGATTGTAGGTTGTCCTTGCTCCACTAAGATACAATAAAAAATCTATTCTCAAGAATTTGGATTATTGCATTTATTGTTTTGGGAGGCTTAATCATTTTCCTGACAATTGGAAGGCATTGTCAACAATTTAGAGACTATTTGACTGATTAGGTGATGTCTTTTATTTTGATAGGATTCTGATATAATGCATGGGTTGATTTTTGGTTAGCTTAAAATTAGTTTTCTTGAGATGTGGCTTGTGAAAGCAAGAAATGGTTTAGTGTATGGTCATGCCGAGTAGGTGTTTGGACGAAAAGTGTATGATCTTGATGATCAGGGCATGAGTAGAAATCCCTGTGCTTTTTTTTTCCTTTCAATGTAATATCGAGATGTCCTGATGCATATTTCAGTTTATTTATGAAACATTATCAATTAAATGACAAGTGCAATGTGAATTGTATAGGGGTTAAAAGAAACAAAGCAATATTTATTCATGACAATAAAGAGGCATAACTCGATATATCTTTTGACAAACAAGTGATAGGGTCGCCAGAAGGATGATCTTTTGGGCAAAAAATGCCTCTGACAATCATGACATGGATGTTCTTTAGGTGCTTTTCAGGATCTTTCTTGAATAACAAATGTAACTAGTATGAGCTGATCTTTGAAAGATCCCTAGATTGCTTCGCTTTGTTTTATAAGTGATCTCAGTCTATGCCCCATCAAAATTGATCTTTTCAAGTTGCCCTTGCGAGTTTTCAACTATAGTTAGGTTGGTTACCTAGATGTCTTTTTTTGATTTACATCTGGACCCCTTTTTGTTTTGTTTTTGTTTTTGCTTTGCTTTTTTTGTTTTTTTTTATTTTCTCTTTTCTTTAAGGACATCTTTTTAGGTTTTCGCCCTCTACATGTAATATTTCTTCATGAAATCTGAGTTTACTGGGTTGGGCAAGGCATTGCTGTCCATTTCTAACTAGATTAGGGCCCTTTAGGAGAAGGTTTGCTTCATGACATATAGTTTTTCCCAATTAGGGGTCTATTTGCCTTGTGCATCTATGTGAATTGGGAGGATGTTTTTCAATATGAATTTGCCTGGGTAAAATTATTGTAGGCACAGATTTTTGTCATGGGCTCGGATTATGCATCTTTGATACATTTGACCATGGTAGATGGCTTTCATGCATTTTTCCTCGATAAGGTTAAGCAGGTAATATCTGTTCTTGACCCATTCATCCTCTTCAAGTTTGGTTTCCAGCAAGACTCTGAGAGAATGGATCTTAACTTTGATAGGTAGCATAACTTTTATCCCATAGACAAGGGAGAATGGGGTAGCGCCCGTGAAAGTGCAAACTGAGGTCTAATAGGCATGAAGTGCAAAGGATAGCTTTTCATGCCAGTCTTTCTAAGTCTCGACCATTTTTTTAACTGTTCTTTTGATGTTTTTGTTGGCTGCCTCAACTGCCCCATTCATCTTTGGGTGATAAGGGATAGAGTCATGATGCTGGATCTTGAATTGAAAGTAGATCGCTTGCATCATTTTATTGTTTAAGTTACTTGCGTTGTCTGTGATGATTTAGTTAGGGAGACCATATCTACAGGTGATGTCTCGCTTGACAAACTTACAGACGGTCGATCTAGTGACATTAGCACATGAGGCAACCTTCACTCATTTAGTGAAATAGTCGATTGCTACCAAGATGAAGCAATGCCTATTGGAAGCTTTAGGGGTGATCGACCCGATCACATACATACCCCACATGGAGAAGGGCCACAGTGCCATCATGACGTGAAGTGGCACTTAGGAGACATTGATCTTGTCCTTATAAATTTGACACTTATGGCATTTTTAGGTGTAGTTGATGCAGTCTCTCTCAAGGGTCAACCAGTAATAACCAGTTCTCATGATTTGCTTGGCCATCCAATGTCCATTAGCATGTGTGCCATAAATCCCTTCATGAACTTCTTCTAGGATTCTTTTCACTTCAGGAGTGCCGACGTATCTGAGTAATACTTGATCATGACTCTTTTTGTATAAGATTTTTCCATCAAGAACAAATCCCATAGCCAGCTTTCTGATAGTCATTTTATCAGTCTTGGTTACATGTTTGGGATATTACTGATCGTTGATGTAACAAAGGATGACATAGTACCACAGTAGGCCATCCTTCTTTTTTTTTACATTATGACAATGAACCAGAGTTGCGTAGATGCTTACTTGGATGAGAGCAATGTCTGACTCTTGACTGACTTTAAACATAGATGACACAATAGCCAAAGCATTGGCTATTTGGTTCTCTTCTCGATGTAAGTCTCAAAAATTGATATCATTAAATTCTTTCTTGAGTTCTGCTATTAGCTTCCTATACTACATTAGCTTGGTGTCGTGAGTTTGCCATTCTCCTTTCAATTGGAAGATGACTAGGGTTGAATCACTGAATACCTGTAATGTCTTGACATTCCTCTCAATGGTTGCTTGAAGCCCTATGACACAAGCTTCATATTCTGAATATTATTTGTGCAATCAAAGCTTAGCCTTGCTGTGAGTAGATAATGACTCCCGTTGGGTGACATCAATATTGCTGTAATTCCATGTCCTAGCACGTTTGATGCTCCTTAAAATTACATCTTCCAAGATCAATCTTGGTTAGAGGCATTTTTGTCTTTAGAAATACACATTAGATCTTCATCTGGGAAGTCAAAACTTAAGGGTTCATAATCATCTGCCACTCGACTTACCAAAAAATCAGCTATCACACTGCCCTTGATGGCCTTTTAACTGACATAGGCAATGTCGTATTCAAAAAGTAGGACTTGCCATCTAGCTAACCTTCCTGATAGTGCAAAGGCTTCGCATAGATACTTGATAGGATCAAGCCTTGCAATCAACCATGTAGTGTGATATAGCATGTACTGCTTGAGTCTCTTGGTTGTCCACACCAAAGCATAACACAACTTCTTGATTGCAGAGTAGTTGCACTCGTATTCCATGAACTTTTTGCTTGAGTAGTAGATTGCTTGTTCCTTTTTTCCTAACTCATCATGCTACCCTAATACACAACCCATAGACTTGTAGGAGACTACTAAGTAAAGGATTAAAGTTTGACCGGGCACTAACGGTACCAACACTGGCGAGTTTGACAGATAATGTTTGACTTTATCAAAGGCTTCTTGACATGCCTCATTCCATTCTCCCAAATTTTGTTTGCGAAAGAGCTGAAAGATGGGTCGCATTTATTAGTGAGTTAGGATAAAAATCTAGCAATGTAGTTCAATCTCCCCAAAAAGTTTCTCACTTACTTTTGAGTTTGAGGTGGTGCGATATCTTGAATGGCTTTGACTATCTCTGGATCAACTTTAATCCTTTTTTTGCTGACTATAAAGCTTAGAAGCTTACCCGAAGTGACTTCGAAGGTACACTTGGAAAAATTCAATTTAAGTTGAAATTTCATAGCTGTTCAAAAAGCTTTTAAAGATCCGTGACATGCTCTCCTTTTTCGTTGACTTGGAAATCATGTTATCCACGTAGACCTCAATTTCTTTGTGCATCATGTCATGGCCCGTTGATATATTGCTCCTGCATTTTTGAGTTCGAAAGGCATGACATTATAGCAAAACGTCCCACACATGGTTACAAAAGTTGTTTTTTCCATGGCTTCGAATGCCATCTTGAAATGATTATAGCCTGAGAATCCATCCATGAAAGAAAAACGAGAATTCTTGGCCATGTTGTCTACCAGAGTGTCAATGTGGGGTAGTGGGAAGTTATTCTTGGGACTAGCTCATTTCGAATCCCAGTAATCAACATATATTCATACTTTGCCATCTTTCTTTAGGACTGGAACTATATTGGCAACCTATTCTGGATACTTGGCTACTTTGATAAACCCCGCATCAAACTGCTTCTTAACCTCCTCTTTAATTTTGACAAGCATTTTTGGCTTCAACCTCTTTAACCTTTCCTAAATCAGTTTGCATCCAGGCTTGATGGGAAGCTTATGGACCATTATATCAGTGTCCAGTCCTGGCGTGTCTTGATATGACCAAGCAAATACATCCCGATATTCTTGGAGGAATTCTATCAACTTAGTCCTAGTCATTGACTTTATTGAGGTTTTGATTTTAACCTTTTTTTGATCCTCTTGAGTACTTAGATTTATTAGTTCCATTGGGTCTTCATGGGGCATGATCTACTTCTCTTCTTGCTCAACTAATCGTAAGGGGTTTGGTGGGTCGGAGCTTTATTTGAAATCTTTTTTAGGATCAACTTCACTAGTGTAAATTGACTGTTTGAAATTGATCTTCAAGGACCCATCAGACATATCCATGTCACTGTCGTCAGGACACTTGAAAGGGTGAAGAAATAAACATTGCAAAAGGCACACATACAAGCAAAGGATTTGGATAAAAATGAAGGCAAAAGAGTAATTGAGACAAAGAGATTGAAAAGTGATGTAGGCACATAATATGGAATAATATATGCAAAAGTCATTTCATCATTAATGTTTAATAAAAATGCCCCTTGCATAGGACATCTACCTACCTTTGGGTAAGGGTAGGTGGGTTTTCATTTCTTGACATTACAAAAAAAGGATAGAAAAAGTGCAAGGGCTTCTGTCATGACCCTATCATCAAAATCAGGTGATGGAATGACACAAATTCTATGGCTCGGTATCTTAGAGATCAAGGTAGTAAGGGCTTCGTTTAAGATGACCAAGACATCTATATCATTTTGCTCTTCTAGTTGGTTTGAATTGATTCATCCTCTTAAACAGAATACTCATGGAGAGACGGGAATAATATTGGCTTTGATTCCCTCTCTCGACCTAATGATCGTGTCATCTTTTGGTTATGGATCCTCCTTTCTTGCTGCCTTCTTGATTGCGCCTTAGCTTTGAACCCTAAGCCTCTTTTGTTGACTTGAATAGTGACTTGGAGGGCTCAGGCCATCCCTTGTAGATTCTTGCCAAGCCTTTTTCTAGCTTGTGAACCTTTGCCAACAGTTATTTTTAAACCCAAGTGGGTACTCTTTAATAGGTGGGGTTCAACTATTGGCAATCTTTCTCCCATAAATGTTGCATTGACGAACTCGAAGGATTGGAATGATGAATCTGGTGCATCTTCATTAGGCTCTATGTAGATATCTTGAGTGAAAGCAGTGGCGATCATTTCTTTTTCAGTCTCGATTATGACTACTTTGTCATCTATCACAAATTTGAGCTTCTAATGGAAAGATGATGGGACGACCCTGGCAAAATAGATCCATGGCCTTCCTAATAAGATGGATTAATATCCATAACTTAAAAGTCAACTTCATATGTACATGGGCCTATCTGAAGCTAGATTGTGATATTTCCAATTACTCCACGATATGTTTCATCAAAAGCTCAGACTATGGTGTGGCTACTCTTGATGTTGGACTAATCGATAAGGAGTTTGCTTAATATAGTCATGGGTATGACATTAAGTGCCGACCCATTGTCTAAAGTACTTTGGGCAAAATGCGCCCCTTGCAACGGGTAGTGATATGCAGAGCTTTATAACTACCCCTACCTCTAGGTGGGAACTCATCATCAGTGAAGGAGATATAATTATCGACTGTGATGTTGTTCACTAGCCGATCTAATTTGTCCATGGAGACATCTGAGGGCACATATACTTCGTTTAACACCTTGAGTAATGCATTTTGGTGAATCTCTGAATTAAAAAGCAAAAATAGCACGAAAAGCTTTGTGGGTTGTTTGCTTAACTGGTCTATAATGCAGTATTCACGGTGCTTGATGAACTTGAGAAATTTCGTGGCTTCTCTTTCACTCACTGCTTCCTTGACTTTCTCGGGCTCAAAATTCTTTGCTTGGGCTGAGTGGTACTAGTGCTTGGAGATGCACCAACCTTCTATTTTTCTTGAGTCGGGGAAGTGTAACACCTACCATTATGGATTAGGTGACTAACTCCTAATAGTTCCATTATAGCAGTTATGGGAGTTGGTTCTCCGATCACTACCTGATTCTCATACTTCCATGGGATAGCTTTATTGCTCTTATACGAAAATAATTTAGGTACCTCGACAACTAACTTTAGTGTAGGTGTCAAAAAACTAACCTCAGGACTTGACTTGCCATAAAGAATAAGGGGTCAGTTTCTCTCGTAAGGCGGCTGCATGGTTTCATCTCCTATCATGTTGGTAGATTCAGCAGTAGGTGTGATTTTTTTTAATGATAGAATTCTATCTGGCCTTCATGCATCATTCTTTGAACTATGGACCTAAACTCCTTACATGTTTGTAGGGTATGACTTACAATTGTGTGGAAGTCACAGAAGTTGTTAGGATTGTCTACTAATTTTTTTGTTGCTTTAAGCAACCTGACCTGAATCAATGCTTGCCAAACTAAGAACATTAGCATCCTTACATCCTCTATGCTTGCCTTGACTTCATATTTGTTCTTAATGTTGATCATGCTTGCAACCAGCTAAGTATGGTTTGGTAAAGGATTAGCGGCAACATTTGGTCCACGGTTCGTATCGAACTACAAGACTTTTGAGTTAATTAGATTTTGCTGCATATTTCATTTGAAAGATATGCAGTTTTCAATGTCATGCCCTGCTACCCCAGCATGGTATTCATAGTGGGCATTAGGGTTGTACCGTTACGGGTATGGTGTTTTTTTTCTAGGACATAGATTGGGGCCACTAAATGATTTTGGAGCAAGATTTGGTAGAGCTCCTTATAGGTCATAAGGATGGGATAAAAATGTTGTCCTTGTTAATTTGCACCTCGATTGCCAAGTGCATTATTGGTTTCTCAATTGGTACTTTGGTGAACTTACGGAGGGTAGCTTTATGGTGGGTTGGGTGGGATTGCAAAGGATGAGTTATAGGTTATGGCATTAATTGGATGAAAAGGTATTATGATAGGGTAAGAATACAGTGTGCTTGGGTAGTGGGGGTTGGGTATTTGACACTATTTTGGTAGAGATGAGCTAGCATAACTTATGGCATTGGCCTCTCCTTTCTTCTTCTTATGAACAATGGGCATCTTATCGATCCAGCTATTTCCTTGGAAGACATTCTACCACTCTTAATGGCAGTATTACAAATTTTTTTGGAGAAAACTAAATCATCAAATTTCTTGGTGGCATTCCTCTATGAGCTTTTCGTAATAAGGAGTAAGTAAGGTGTGAATAAAAGTGACCATTATCTCTTTTTTGGTAAAGGGAGGTTGGACTAGGACTACCTCTTCTCTCCATTTTTGGATGTATTACCTGAAACTGTCGATGGATCTTTTCTCAAAATTCATCACGAAAAGTCGACCCGATGCCCAATCTGACATGTGCTGGTATTAATTTAGAAAGGCCTTAGCCAAGTTAGCCTATGATTAGATTTTCACATTGTCTAGCTCGATATACCATCGAGCTGCTACCCCAATAAGGCTATGCTGGAAGCAATGGATGAGGAGCTTTTCATCTTTCTCGTACTCGACCATCTTTTGCAAGTACATTCAAACATGGATGGAAGGGTCGGTGGTTCCATTAAACTTATCAAACTTTGAGACTTTGAACTTCTGGGGAATGATAAGGTTGGACACCAAAGAAATCGATTACGTGTTAAGAGCTCCGAACTTATCACTTCCTTCAATAACTTGGAGGCATTTTTTCAGTAGCTAGAATTTATTCACTTCTTTCACAGTCATGGTGGACTTTTGACCTTTTGTTTTCTCTGGTTCCTTATGGTTAAGGATTATCGAATCTACCGATAAGACTCCTATGTTCACCTTTTGAGTACCAGTAATGAATTAACCTACCATAATGGGATTTAGGTAGATAACTAGCAGAGCTTGAGTGATAGGTGTAGAAATAGGTTGTTGTTCTTGTCTAGTTTCCTCTTGGGCAGGTTCTAGATTATTGGCAGGGGACTTTTAGCGTTGGGAGGATCATTCCTTGTTTCAGCAGTGCTGGCTTGCTCTTTTTCTTTCACAGAGGTTGTCCATGAGTTTCATGATTTGAGTTTGCATTTTGCATTGCTGACAAAGTATCTGGTCTTATGATTCCTTGACCATTAGCTCAAGTCGCTCAATACAAGCTTCATGATCACTCTCCATGATTTGCTTACAGCATCGTGTGTTGTAATGGTGTATGATGTAAGGTTCTATGTTCTTGATTGATCTTGAAATCCCTTACACTTTTATGGCCCAATTCCCGTATTAGACTTTTATTTAAACATGTATTTATTGATGAGCGTCCATGATGAAATGATGAGTTAAGATAATGAATGATTGATGTAAGTGTAATGAAAAATGGTGAAATTAAATATGCATATGCATTGGAGACAATTGATTCTTGGAATAGCTTTATCAATAACATCATTCATAGAGTCACAAAAGTGTTTTTCTTTTACGACATGATTACATCTGTAAGTATCTAACGTGATTACATTGTGTAATCACATGATCAAGAAAACCTAAAAGTTTATTGCTCACGATCTCCAATAGGTACGATGTCTCGCTTTATGCACCAAGCTACTTCAATCATGTCATCTACCTCTTGTTGAGCCATCTGAACTTGTTCAGTGAAGTGTTGATGATGCGTTTGGTAACTCAGATGTGCTTGGTCTATTGTCACTTGCCACTGTAATTCGCATTCCTCAGAAGCCCTTGTTAGTTCATTGATATGACCTTGATGAACTTGGAAAGACTATTCAAACTCTTGGATTTTGTAAGTGAGGGTTTCATTTTTGAGCTCTCGCATCTCGCATTTAGGGCTTGAGTCTTTAATTCCTTCATTGGTAGGTGGAAGTAAAAGCATGCGCCCTCATGAACTTTTCTTTGCTGGTTCTAACTTCCTTCTTTTGCTGATTTAGCTTGCAATTGAGAGTGGCAACTTTTGCTTACCATTCGACTGATGTCTTGCCAATACATCAAGACTTGTTAGCTTTTTGGAGTGTCACATAATCCTTGGTTAGGCTTTTGAGGTCATCTTTGAAGTGATCTCTTTCTTTAACGACTCGATCGATTTCACCACTCCTAAGATAGATATCCATCTCTAGTTGGCCTTTTTCCTCCTTAAGTTGAGAGATTTCTGTGGCAAAAGATGCCTTTTCTCCTTCGAACTCCCTCCTAAGTAGCACTATCTCAGAAGGTGATTCCTCTATTGGGATTTGCAATATCCCAAAATTGGGTGGTAGCAATGGATCATTGATACGACAAAGTCTTCATTTTTTGCATCAAGGCATAGTGGGGCTTCCTTTCCAGTATCTTTCCATACAATGAACCTTTTTCCAGGCTTGGAAAGCTAACTAGACTTTTATTTTATAATTGGGCTCTCTGTATTCAAAATCCTAATGTCCCAAGTCTTCGAAGAGTTGGATGAATTGTTGGCACTAGAACTGATGTAATACTAATAGAGGAGCATAACCGGTATTTCTCCATAATCCTAGGAGTGGTACACAAATGTAGTCTCCACATCTGTGCACAATCGATTAAGGGAACACCTATAGGACTCTCCACTTGATTTTTTTCTCCTTGATGTTTTGTAATTCCTTGACCCATTGCTTTTCTATCTTATCTTGATGACATTCTTCTTTTAATACTATGGAAAGAGGACTAAACTTGAAAAAGAAATTTCACCTGGTTCTTTCTTCCCTAACATAAAGATGACCTAAGAGCCATATTTGGAGCAATAGGGCACACCTGATAAACCTTTTTATTCTCGTTCTTTTACAAAAGCTGAGGGCATGGATGGTTTCAAGATAATGGTGAAAGCAGGGTTGATGTTGCAACATAAGCGAGCAAAGAAATCTGTGATTACCACCTCTACATAACCCAAAGTCTTTGAGAATATGATAAGCTCGTAGGTTGCCTGAGCAAAGACATCTTGAACTTTCTTTTGGTTAGAAAGATTTACCATGGCCTCTTTCAAGCTAGCCCAAGAGATGCATTCGCTGCTCCCTTTTACTTTGATATAAGTGTCAACCCTTGCTTCTGTGGCTCCAAGAATTTGCCTCAATCTTTTCTTGAATGGAGGTGATAACGTTTTGCAGTAAATCTGGTCAGACTTAGCCCTTTTTATGTTGAGTAGAGCTGTGTATTCATTAATGGTAGGGACTAAATCTTGTTGATTGAGGGTGAAACATCGGTAGGCCAGATTTCAAAACTATGTCACTGCTTGCAACAAGCCATCATTCAATTGAACTTGAAGTAAGAAAGCTATATCCCCATACTTTTAAGTGAAGGGTTTTTTCTTATTATTATCCCAACTGTCCCAAATGTGCTTCAATTCCTGACAATTATTTTGACGAAAATCAATCTTAACCTCTTCAAGCATTTCTAAGATGTAGTCGGGCTTTAGGATGTCCCGTCTTGACATTGTCGACCTTTTGACCATGTTTTGACATTTTCAAAGGACACAATAGTGGAGATAAGCTATTGCTCCATAAATGATGCCCCTTGCTGAACACCAAAGCAGAATAATTATCCCAAAATGATAATAGTCATGATAGTTATGATAAGATGATGCATGCACCAAAACACAAACAAAGGGAAAATAAGTTAGTGGAAAATATAGGAGACAAATGTAAGGAAATAAAGAATTTAAGAAGATCATAACAAAATATTCATAACATGTGTCAACCTAGGTGGTGAGACCAGAAATAGGCAGCATTTCAACATGTTGAGATACGATCAACCCTTCATGAGGTAATGCAATATCTTGTTTTGATGAAAAAAATAATCAACCAGTAGTAATATTAATATATCACCACTAGTGCGGATGCATGTTAAGCTGTGACTTGGAGAGCATAATGACTTATAGCATAAGACATTACGAATAATGGTTTTTTTACTCACCGTCACTTATTTAGACAAAGATTAGCTATTGTTCATGTGGCACGATGGCTTGCCTTGATAAATGATAAAAATGTAGATGTGGGTGACAATTGTATACTTATTGTCACCTACATAATTATGGTAATTAGAAGTAAAGGTTAGAAATGTTTCCCCGAGTGACCCTATTCTCTAGGATTTTAGCAGCTTTCCAGTATGGTTTAACATGGTTTAGCTCATAGGGCTCACTATATGAGGTTTAGGTTGACACTTGAATAGGTATTCGAGTTTATCCTTTGTCCAGTAAGGACAGTCAAGGCACCCTGATCCTAAGCCCATTATGGGTTTGGCGAAACAAGTTCAATCCAGTGGATGTATTTCCCTATGCAAATGCAGAGGGTTACTCATAAGAGACATAGGTAATTTACATCTGGGAAGTTATTGCTATGCCTATGTAGAGGGTTACTTATGAAGGCGGATAACTCACTTTCTCCTAATGATTGGGTTATAACCTCGCCATGGAGTTTGGCGGGACTCTAATGCATATGTAAGTGTGCAGTGTATGACAGGGAAATAATTAAACCTTTTAACTTTCTCTCGTATTACCATTTTTATTAAAATGAAGATTATTCAAAAATAAAAGAATCCTGATGATCATGCCAAACAAAAGATTTGTTGACAAAACGAAAAAAGGTCATAGTTAAATAATGATCGAAGATTGAAGGAACCGAAAACCTAGCAAAACATGGCTAGTTATTGGCCTAGCTCTCTATACAATCCCCTATGGAGTGGCCAAGTTATCGCAACGTGCCCTAGGGATGGATCATCGTGATCTATGGGTGCATACAACTTAAAAAATTTTCCTAACTTGAAAATGACTTCTTGACTAAGACTTTTCCTTTGTGACATGATAAGAATGAGAAAGTATGGATTCTCGACTTGTGATACGATGAAGGGACCATAAGACCAATCACTTAACTTATTAGTCTTGGATGACCTTTAGGAAATAGCCAATGCTTGGAGTCACCATCCATCATTTTGGGCTAGGCATGATCAAATGCCTATTGAAACCTATGTCTTAAGTTACAAAACTCAAAACATCGATCTAGTGGTCTACGTAGTATAAAGATTCACCATTTGGGTTCAGGAGTTAGTTATGCACGATGAGCCATGAACCTCTTTACGATGCCCAAAATGGGTACCTTACTAATTAAGTCTTATCTCGATTTGATTCTTGCGATCTTAACTTGTCACTATTTCAATATAACCCCCTTTTAATGCAAGAATTTTATAGAAATACAAATCCAGGTTTTGATGAAAAGATTTAATCTCATACATGCCCTAGAGAGATTAGGAATATAGAGATTTTCAATAAAAATGATCTTTGGATTTTACTTTGAAAAATGGAATATACCACATTGGGCACTGGAAAGATACCCACACGGAGCATTACCTTTAATTTTACTTGAAATGATTTGAAAATGTGAATACAAATAATCATCACAAAAAAATCATGTTGGTAAGGTAATGAACAAAGTAACATAACATGGACCATTCAATATAATGTTAAAAGGAAGGGATAGACTATTGAAATTTATCTTGCAATTGCCATTGATTATCTGGGAATAACCGAATTAACAATTTTCAAGATGCATCTAGGTTCCTTGATTGAACTAGGTTGAGAAGGAGAAAAATTTAGTTATAGCTGAAAGACAAGGTTGGAGTATCCTCTTAAAAAGATAGAGTTAGAGTATCCCGGTTTATGACAAATAATTTTGACCAAGGAAGATTTCTAAATCTTGATAATTTTGAAAAGCAGGGTTCGAGTATCCCCTCGGAAGATCGGGGTTAGAGTATCCCCATGGATGACAAATAATTTTGACAAAGAAAAATTTTTAAATCTTGATAATTTTGAAAAGCGAGGTTGGAGTATCCCCTTAAAAGGTCAGGATTGGAGTATCCTCAACAGCGACATATCTGACTTTCTTTAAAGAAGTCGAGTTGGAAAACTTAAGTTGACAAAACTTTATGAATTAGAAAATGAGTGAGCATTTTTACAATTTTTGGTAAAGGAAGTTATGAACAAGGATGGTATAGATGTAAAAATATATTCGTGCCTTGATACAACCTTGTGGGAGGTCGAAGCATGTTTTTCAGTATTATTAGGGTGATACAGAGACATTCAAATGTCTTGAGATGAAATTCGGGAAAACAACTTAATTTTGACCATGATCGAGAATAGGGGACAGCATCACACAATCCAACATTTTGAATTTATTCTAAATTGGTTTGAAGACTTTAAAGGGTTGACAAGATACCATTAGAAAGGTAACTCGACAATGGTCAGTTTAAAAATATTCCCAATATCCCAAAAAGTTACTTTCTGGGGGAATAAATTTTCAAGTTTGGATTAATTTCATTGTTGGTGGGGCATACAAGGGACAAGAAAATTGAAAAATCATTTCAAACTCATTTGGTATCTAACAATTGCAAATAATACCTTTCCAGAAAGGGAATTTCATGAACTTTTTAGGAAAAATGCTGGATGGATTTGGAAAAATGGTTTTGTGGGCTTAAAGGGCCTAACCAAAATGCACTTTGTTCGCTCGAGTGATTCTGGACATCTAGGTTTGAAAAATCAAAACTCTTTCATCCGAACTAATCCGGGGATGAACAAGACTCATTTTAAAGATATTTTGACACACTTTTAGAGAAAAAAATTATAAAATTCATGAAAAATCATTTGGGATTTTAAAGTGATTTTTTAATTCATAATAGCACTATTGCTAGCAGGGTACAAAGTAAAGCAGAGGATATTTCTTATTTTCTTTATGTTTATGGGTCCAAACTCAAGTCATCAACTTTCAAACATCCATGATTGAAGGGAAAAGTGGTATGAGTGTCACGAACTCATTTGCACAGCCCCAGAGTATTTTGGGATGATGAAACAGTCCGTTGATCATACCATTCAAGGTTTCGACTCAAAAACAAGGCACAAACATTTCGGGAACAAGTAAGGCCATTTTTGTTGGAAAATCAGAGGATTTAAGCTCGTTTAACCAAGATTCTAGATCTGGAAAACTTAATTTTTTCCAAGATATTTTGCTAACTTTAAGGAAAATGCTAAGTTCATGCTTGGCTTAGAGAGGTTTTGAAAATCAATTTTTGATAGCCATCAAACATGAATTTTGGACAAGGAAAAGACAATGAACATACAAAGGGATGGCACAAAACATAAAAGGGGGTGCAAACTTTACCAATGGTCTTGACAAAAAAAGTGTTATGCACACATCTCATGGAGTGAAACATGTTGAAATGACAATGATTCATAACAAAATGCAAGCTAACATATAAACATGCTTGAAATATGCTAGGCTAAGGACTCATACATGGATTAATCATAACAAGATGCATGGATATAGCATAAATGCATGAGCAAGAGCTATCAAAATAATGAGGATGAAATGAGGCATTTTGCACATCAAAAGGGCATTAAGGCATCTAAATCCTAAACTACCACAACCAAAGGGCACAATAATGCATGAGAATCCTAAAAGAGTGATGGAAACATGGAGAGCTCACTAAAATGATGAAGATGCTAAAAAATAGAAAATGAAAGTGATGAAGTAAGAAGTTAGACTAATAAAACTTTAATTTTGGCCCAAATAGTTGGATTAGTAGAGACAGCTTAAATTTCCCTCTTTTCCTTGTTGGTAATAAGCAAGAAAAAGAGAGAAATAATGAGGTTTTGGTTCTGGTATGGATGATGGTGTTTTTCAAAATGTGTAATGATTGTGAGTGAGTGTTTTAGGGCTATTTTTGGGTAATGAGTGATATGGGATTTGGTTTTCTTGATATGTTAATGTGCTTTTGGAAGCTAAAACAATCTAGAATCTAAAGTCCCTTAGCTGAGATATAAGTAGTCTCTTTATACCAGTATTTTGGAGCCAAATTGAATATGCTTTTGGTTATTTCTCAAGGGGGACAAAGTGATGTCAGCTTGGTGGCTACATAGTAGCTGTAGGAAGCAACTTGCTACCAATGTGATGGATATAGGGTGGCTGGTTTAAATGCTGAAATGATTTTCCAGCAAATAAGGTGGCTGATGGTGATCTTGGTCAACAGACTAAGGAGAAGTAGGGTGATCATATGATATTGACTTTTTGATCTAATTTAAACTTCAAAAACTATTTTGATTAATTAAAAACTCTCAATTCATAATCTGATATGGGTTTTGATCTTTTTTGATGCAAAGAAACAAGTTAAAATCAAGTTTTGGATTAATGGTGGATGAATAAAAAATGCCTGAACTGTGGAAAATGGCCAGTATGTATTGATACATTGCAGATTGTATCGATACATTTGGTCCAAAAACCTTAAGTGTATTGATACAATGAACATTGTATCGATACTATAAACCATTGTATTGATTCAGTGCTTCATTATATCGATACATGTTGATATGTATCGATACATTTCTTTACAGAATGTACGTTTTGGTCTTGCCATGGCGTAGTATCAATACATGAGCTCCTGTATTGACACATAAGCTTATGTATCGATACATTTACATGTGGTATCAATACAAATAGGGATATTTCAAATTTTTGGATCGTTGGAGCATTGTACCGATACATGAGAACCATGTATCAATACATTGAAGCAAAATTATGAATTTTTTCATTTCTTTTATCCTCTTACACCTTGAACAATGCCCCTTGATGTTACATCTTTGCATTTATCTTTGATATGATCCATGGCCTCCTTGACCTCCTCAAAAATAATTTTTCATCGATGATGATCATCTAGCTAATCTCCTAGACAAAATAAGGTATCTACACTATCTGGCTAATCTTTTGAGCAAAATATATTCAAGCAAAATTCTATCACTCCCTCTTACGTCCATGCCCAGGTTGCTAAAAAAATTAGCCTGAACAAAATAAGGTGTCTACACCATCTGGGTAATCTCTTAAAAAAAAGGGGAACTTCACACAAATACTTAGTTTAGCGATTAACCATGTAGTGTAGTATAGCATGTATTGCCTTAAACTTCGGGCCATTTAAGCTAAAGTGCAACATAGCTTCTCTACGAATGAATAATTATTTTCATATTTTGTAAACTTCTTGCTTAAGTAATAGATAGCCTGTTCCTTTTTTCCTGATTCATCATGTTGTCCTAATACATAGCCCATCGATTTGTCTAGGATTGATAGGTACGAAATTAGTGGTTGTCTAAACACCGTGGCATATGTACTGAAGGGTTCAAAGGGTAATGTTTGACCTTGTCGAAAGCTTCCTAGCACTCTTGATTCCATTCTATAGGATTTTATTTTTTAAGCAGCCTAAAGATCGAATCACATTTATTGGTCAACTAAGATATGAATCAGGCTATATAGTTTAGTCTTTCGAAGAAACTTCTCACTTTCTTTTGAGTTTAAGGTGGTGGTAGGTTTTGGATAGCCTGAACCCTGTCAGGATCCACCTCTATTCATTTTTCACTAACAATGAACCTTATTAATTTATCGAAGGTGATGCCAAATGTGCATTTAGCAGGATTTAGCTTGAACTGATAATTACGAAGCCTTTTAAAGAGTTTTCGCAGATTGACAACATGTTCACTCTCTTTTGTTGATTTGGCAATCATGTCATCCACGTAAACCTCTATTTCTTTATGCATAAGATCATGGAACAATGTTACCATAGCCTTTGGTAAGTTCTCTCGGCATTCTTTAACCTAAAAAACATCACCTTATAGTAGAAAGTTTCCTACATGTTCACCAAAGTGGTTTTTTCCTTATCTTCAGCAGCTATGCTGATTTGATTATAGCCTGAGAACCCATCCATGAAAGAAAATAGTGCATTTTTAGCAGTGTTGTCTATTAAGGTATGAATATGAGGCAAAAGAAAATTATTCTTGGGGTTGCTCGATTCAGGTCCTTGTACTCCACACACATTCACACTTTACCATTTTTTTGGGACATGGGATTATGTTGGCTACCCATTACCTTGAGAAATCCAGCTTTAAATTGTTTCTTGACTTTTTCCTTGATTTTAAGGAGCATTTCTAGTTTCATCCTCCTTGATTTTTGCTAGATTGGTTTACATTCAGGTTTGAAGGGAAGTTTATGAACCACAATTTTGGTATCTAGCCCAGGCATGTCTTGATAAGACCAAGAAAACACGTCTTGATATTCTGAAAGAGACTTATTAGTTCAGCTCGAGTAAATGGCTTTATGGAGGTTTTAATTTTGACTTTTTTTGTTCCAAGGTTTATAGTTTTAGTGGATTCTTCATGAGGTAACATTTGTTTTTCTTCTTATTCAACTAGTCTCAATAGGTCTTAGGGTATGGGGTTCTCTTCAGGGTCCTCTTCAGATTTGACCTGATCTACATAGATCAATTTCTCAAAATCAATTCATAAGGTTTTAGTATGAACTTTCGTGTCACCTTTATTAGGGTACCTGGAAATAAGGAAAAAAACAATATAGGTGGAAAAAAAAAGTCTAGGGTTGGCAAAAATTATGAACGCAAAGAATGAATACAAAATGATTAGTCATTTTCAATGATATACTTAATAAAAGCTACCCATACAAAGCATCCTAGAATGCTTTTGGGTGAGAGCATGTAGGTTTAGTTCATAGCATTACTTTGAAACAGACTTGAGCAGTACAAGAATCTCAGCCTCATTCCAAACACTCAGAACAAACCCTAAAGGGCATAAACTAGTCTCCAAACTTATAGTTGACATCTTTGGCTCGCCAATCATATTGGTAAAGATATCCTCGAATGTTTTGTTCAATATGAGCACAGCACTACTGGAGCCAGTACTTACATGTCCCCCTAAGCAAAAACTTTCCTGAAGTGGTGTGAATATCATTAGCTCATCCTCCATGTGTCATTCTGATAAACAAACTCTTCTTTCACAGTTCTTCTGAGCTTGCTTTTTTTTCTGCTGGGCACTGGGCGTGAATCCCAACCTCCTTTTACTAATTTGGTTAACCACTTTCAAGGCTTAGCAATTCCTTGAAGGCGTATCCCACGCCTCTTTCCAGCTTGGGCACCCTTATCGACAATTAACTTTAAACCCTTATAAATACTCTTTGATAGGTAAGGCTAAACTATTGGCAATCCTTCTTTAATATAAGTTGTGTTGATAAACTCAAAGGCTTGGAAAGAGGAATCTGGGCTATCTTCATCGGGTTCGACATGTGAGGCATTAGTTGAAGTAATAGCAATGATATATTTCTTTCCTTCTCGATGACGAATTTTAGCTTTTGGTGCAAAGATGATGGCACTCTTCTAGGAAAATTAGTCCACGGCCTTTCTAACAGGCAATTATATGATGGAGCAATGTCCATCATGTGGAAGTTAACTTCGTAAGTACATGGGCTGATTTAGAGTGGAATAGTGATGTTTCTGATAATGTTTCGACAAGTTCCATCAAATAGTTGCACAAAAGTATGACTATTTTGGATATAAGATGCATCAATGGGAGCTTGTTCAAGCATAACATAGGCATTACATTTAAAGCTGACTTGTTATCAATAAGCACCTTGGGCAACATGGTGCCTTTACAATATGTGATAATATGTGGGGCCTTATAATTTTTTCTTTTTATCATGCAAGATTTTGTCATCACTAAAAGATATGTAATTCTTGGTAGTGATGTTGTTCACTACGTAATCCAATTGACTTATAAAGATGTCGGAAGGGACATAGGCCTCGTTAAAAACTTTAAGGCGGGCATTTATGTGAGCTTTGGAATTTAATAGCAATGACAACATAGATATCTTGGCTGGTTACTTGTTCAACTGATCGACAATGCTGTGTTCACTTTGCTTGATGAATTTAAAGAATTTTCTAACATCTTTTTTACTCAATAGATCTTTGACAGCTATCGAATCTGAGTTCTTGGTTGCAGACTTCAATGCTTGAGAAATGAGATTGGCATTCTCTTGTTGAGTGCTATTTTTCTATGCTGTCAGGGCATAATATCTGTTACTTTGAGTTAGGTGACTTACTTATGAAAGGTCAACACTTACTATTTGCTGGCTAAATTCTCTGATGATTAAGGTTTTACTTTTCTAGTTCCAAGGAACTGCCTTATCATCTTTATACAGGAAGGGAAATGGAAGTTGAACGATCATCTTTAGTAGAGGCTGAACGGTTTAAACTTTAACTCTTAGCTAGTTGTCGTGCAAAATTAGTGACCTTCCAATCCCATAAAGGAAATTGCCCTCTTCTTCTTCTAGTGCATTTACAAACGGTGTTGCATTTATAGACTTAGTATATGGGGCTTACTTTTCACCATAGAATTGGATGCTACCCTCGTTCATCATTTTTTAAACCATTGTGCGAAACTCTTTGCATGTTTGAATAGTATGGCCATAAATAGTATGAAAGTTATAGAAGTTGTTAGTCATTTCCTTTGTCTTCTCGATTGCATTAAGTAACTTAACTTGCACCAAGATTAGCCAAACTAAATTCATCAACGTTTAAACTTCTTCTATATTTTCCATAATCGTGTAGTTTCCTTCAGTGATTATTTCCTTTAGGTCTAACTCAATGGCTTCAGTGTTGGATTTTGATTGCTTACTAGCCTCCATCTTTCCTTTCCCTTTGTTTTTTTAGATACATTTCTTCTTAATTCATTTTTCACGGCTTCATTGATCCTCCTACAGAGTATGACCACATCTGTAAAGTTTTTTAAGAAGCTTCTCGTTAGCTTTTATAGTAAGGGGTTTGTAATGTGCCAATGAATCTAACCATCATCTCTTGTTCTATCAGTAAGGGATGAATCTAGGTAGCCTTATCCATCCATCTTGTAGCATACTGCCTAAAACTTTCATTAGCTCTTTCCTAATGCCCATAAAAGATAGATAACTGGAGATCTGATGATCGAAGGGTCTCTCCTCATCAGAAGCATTGATAGATGGACCATCATGTCCATCTTACTCTTCATAGAACTCAATTTTAGACCAATCCATCATCCCTTGGACCATCCTCAAGAATAATGGGTAATGTTGCAAGTCATGTTCTTGACCACAGTGGAAACAAGATGTATCAATGACATTTCTTATTTGACCTTTGTCATTTGTTATTATATGATTTTCATGAAAGCTTGTCAAAATTTACTAATTGGGGTTTTAACTTTTGTCACTCTTCTTTTAATACAACAGCCTATTTCATCAATTATCATATTCACTTTTGGTTGAGTGTGATAAGGGAGTGGGTGCACCCTCACATTGGGTCTAGAACCTTGTGCAATCTTTATCACTCCTTTTTTCTAATAAAACCTGCACTGTTCTTTTAAAAAAAGTGTAATTCTCAATGGAGTGGCCTTACACTCCTATGTCATATTCATAATAAGCATTCTCATTATACCATTTGGGGTAGGTGGTGATCTTGGGTTCATGAATACTGGAGCCACTAGTTTGCCTGCCAATAAATGAGAGTAGATCTTTTTATATTAGTAAGGGAGTGGTTTAAAGTGCTCCCTTTCTCAGGATACTTGTTGGTTATTCAAAGCTCGCACATTATGCATATTGCGCGGCTGTGTATTCTGGGTCACTTGCACAGGATTTGGTGCAAAGGCCATTGTAGGAGTGAACCTGGTAGCATGGACTAGTTGTGATGGTGATGAGTAAGGGGTAAGACCTATATTCAACGTGCTTGAGAAGTATATAGGCTGTGCTGGATGTAGACTTTGATTAAACCTAGAATGATTCTTGCTTGCCGCATTCACTTCCTTCTCTTTACCTTTATTCGCTATCTTTTTGACTGATCCATATGCTTCCCTGATAGATATCTTGCCACTTTTGATAGCGTTCTCAATCATTTTGTGGCACTTTCTATTAGCCTTTCGTAGTAAGAAGCTTGTAATGTGCAAATAAACTTAGGCTATCTCTCTTTCTATCTCTAAGCATACTGTCTAAAACTCTCAAAAGATTTTTTTTCCATGTTCATGAGAGAAAGATGATTTAGAACCCAATCAGACACATGCTTATACTATTCAAGGAATGCGCACACCAAGTCTACCCATGTCTGAATTCTTTTTGGATCAAGCCCTACGTACCATCAGAGAGCTACCCTAGTCAGACTGCTTTGGAAGCAATGAATTAGTAGCTTTTTGTTTTCTTTGTGTCCCACCATTTTATGATAGTACATGCGAAGATGGGTAGTAGGGTTAGTAGTCCTGCCGTATTTTTCAAAATTAGGTACTTTAAACTTGTGTGGGATGATGAGGCTCAAAACTAGCCCTAATGACTTTATGTCCATGATTATGAATTTGTTACTTCCTTCCATAGCTCGAAGATGCTTCTCTAATGAGTAATACTTGTCTAAATCCTTATCATTTTCTAAAGGCCTCTTTGGTTTCTCTTGTTTTATGTGCTCATTGAGGTCCGGGACTATAAGCCTTAACGGGGAAGAGCTTGCACCTTGAAATCCTTGAATTAAATGGGACATTATTGCAGGATTGATATAAATAAATGGCTAAGATGGGGGATGTTTGATGTTAGAGGATATTGCCCATGTAGTGCCCCTTTTTGAGTATTGGTGGCCTCAGTACCACTATTTAAATTATTTTTAGGGTGGGTCGATTCTTTCCTTGTCTTGACTGTGCATGTTTGCTCTTTTTCCTTCAACGTATTGGACAACAATTTGGTTAGCTCAATGATCTATGCTTGAAGTTCCTTATTCTTATGGGGTGTTTGCTTTTGCAACTCCATATACATGAGTTAGAGTCCTTTGATGGGGGCCTGGTGATCATTTTCCATCACTTTTTGATGATTGCAAGTGTTATACTGATGGTGAACTGTAGATTCTATGTTTTGATTACCTTCACTTTAAATTATTTTTGGATTAAGCCTTTATGGTGTGTCCATGCATATGTTTGATGCAATGAGGATGAATGAATAAAAACCATGAAAATATTAGGTTGGTTATGCAAATGCAAAAAGGATAATTGGATAAAGGGACAATTCCACCAATATCATCATTCATTAAAGCAACAAAACACCTTAAATACATGTGATTATATTCAAAAATGCCTGACATGATTACATTACTTGATTACATGGTCCAAGAAGTACAACAACTATTGTTCATGCATATCGATGAGTAAGATATCATGTGTTAGGGATTGGGCTACATCCAGTATGTTCTCGACCTTCAACAGAGCTACCTGGATTTGCTTTATCAAACGGCGATGGTAGTCCTAATGTTTTTGGCATGCGTGATCAACCACTTGAAGCCATTTTCACTCCTACTGTTTAAAGGCTCTCACTAGTGCATCAACTTGATCTTGGCAAGCTTGAAGAGAATGCTCTAAATCTTAGATTTTGAGTGTTAAAACTCTATTTCCATCTTGGTTTCCTCTCAAATCCCAGACTTAAGCCTCTAACCGTTCACTCCTCATTCAATAAGTGGATGCAAGAGCCTAGGCTTTAACAAGCTTTTCCCTATTGGCCCTAGTAGTTTCTCTCCATTGGTGTAGTTCTTTCTCGAGGGTAGTAATTTTTGTCCCCTTATTGATCGATGACTTTCTAATCCTTTGGGACTTGCTTGCTTTGTTAAGGGCCACATAGTCTCTTTTTAAGCTTTCAAGATCCTCTTTGAGGTGATTTTTCTCCTTGACAACCTGCTTATCTTGCCATCCCTAAGGTAGAGATCCATTTTTAGTTGACTATTTTCATTTTTTAATCAAGTAATCTCCTTGTGAAAGGTTGTCTTCTCTTGTTTGAACTCTCACTTGAGCAATTTAATTTTAGAAGGAAATTTGTCAGCTGGCATTTGTGATGTCCCAATACCAGATATAAGCATGGCATCATTAGCATGATAGATCCTCTATTCATTATATCCTAGGGTCATAATACTTCCTTCCCCATATCTCTCCATACAACAGGTTTGTTTCCATGCTCGAAAGGCTGACTGGACTTTTGACTTGTAGTCAGGCCCACCATAATCAGAATCCCACAACTCAGGTCTTGGATGAAGGGGATGAATTGATGGCACTAGAATTGTCGGAGAACTAAAAGAGAGGCATTGCTAGTACTTCCCCATAATCCCATGAGCAGTACACAATTGTAAGGTCTGTATTGGTATATGACTGCTTATGGGAAAAACCAAGAACCCTTCCATGTTACCCATCCCCCTTGAGGTTCCAAAATTTTTGGACCTATTGCTTTTCAGATGTGTCTTGAGGCCATTCTTCCTTAAGTACCTTAGAGATAGGGCTAAAGCTGGGTAAGAAGTAATGCAACATCTTACTTTCTTTCAGGCTAAAGTGACTGATGAGCAAAATGTGAAGGAGCGATGCACATATAATGAAATGGCCCATTCTTATTTTTTTACAAAAATTAAGAGCTCGAATAGCTTCGAAAAAGATGGCCGATACGGTTAGGATAAGTGAGAGAAAACATCTGCTACTATAGCTTTAACATAGCCCAATGTCTTTGGGAATATAACCAGTCCATATATTGCCAAAGCATAGATATCTTTGATTTTTCGGATTTCAATGATACTTAACATTGTTTCTCTCAAATTGGTGAGATGCATTTGTTGTTCCCTTTTATTTTGATATGACTCTCAATCCAAGACTCCATTGCCCTGAAGATTTGAGCCAATCTTTTCTTAAAGATTGGAGGATTCAACACTTTGTAGTATATTTTATCGACCTTTGCCATTTCAATGTTAAGTAACGTAGTGTATTCATCAACTGTGGGGACTAAGTCTTTGTGATTGAAAGTGAAACACCGATATGTTGAATTCTAAAACTGAGAAGCAATGATATCTCTATATCTCTTAATGAATGACTCCCTTTCAGTACTTTCCCAATTAGACCATGTGATCTACAGACCTTGCTAATCACTTTGATAGCATCCTATCTTGATCCTTTCATGCATTACTAAGGCATGCGTCGATTTTCAAACATCTCTGTCTTCACGCTATTGGCGCTTTGACCATGCTCGGACTTTTACAAAGGGTTGTAACTCTGAAGTGAACTATTGCTCCATGACAAATGCCTTTTGGTGAACACTGACCTATTAGAGCCAATTATCCCATGATGATAGTAATTATGATGAAATGATGCATGGAGAAAAAAAAAGCAAAAAGAGAACGAGTTAGTAACCAATAGGTAAAAGATAAAAGAAATGAAAGAATAGCAGCAAAAGTGTACCATAAAATTCACCCTAAGAATACACAGCATGATGCCTTGGGCAGACGTGGTGAATATAAATGTTGAGGCATTAAACGGTCAGCATACTAGCATGTGCATATTAAAATTGCCTTTTCAGGAAACAACAAGATACCTTACGATGACTAAGACTGACTGTTTAAACGATGATGTTCATTCATCACCATTTATGCAAAGCCATTGTTTGGGCAGTATGATGGCTTATTTCGATCAGATATGACTACTTCAAGACAGCATTGCAGATAATGGCATGCACTTGTCCTAATGCACTTATTAAAGAGGATTTGCCATCGAACATAATAGCATATCTTAAAAGAATGTTCATGAAGATAAAAAGACAAATGCAGGTGACAACGTTTACCGATCTTCGTCTATGTAACCTATGCTTATAAGAGTAAAGGTAAGGAATGTTTCCCTGAGTGGCCCTAAACTTTAGGTTATTCTAGCGGCATCCGATATGGCTTGACATGGTTTAGCTTGTAAGGTTCACTATATGGGTTTAAGTTGAAGTTTATTTCGGTATTTGAATCTGTTAGACCTTTTAGTGGTGAATGAAATCAAGAAGGGGGTAAATTGATTTCTCAAGAAATTTGATAAATTAAAATTTTGAAAGACAAACTTGAGAAATCCACTCAATATACTTTGGAGTGTAATTTAATGAATTCAAATAAACAATCAAGGAAAAGGGAAAGAAG
>JAQSVH010139035.1:14568-28816 GCA_029448705.1 Adansonia digitata | reverse complement strand
AGATATTTTTCCAAATCAATTATTTATAATGATCATTAAAAATTCATTTTTCAACCAATTTTAGCAATTGTTACATAACTTCCTTAGAACACTTCGTACGAATTTTAATTGGGACCCATAGAATATGTTAGTTTTATGATTGAAAGCTGAAAACATAACCCCCCATGAGGAGGGGGCCCACGTTCTTTTTTTCTTTAGAAAGGGGCCCACAAATATGCGCCCGCGTAGGCAGCTTCGGATAGCTTGATAAGCATCGTGCGGCATAATATGCTCTATGGAAAGGAGTCCAGCCAATTACGAGTTTGGACGCTGAACGAATCAACGGTTCAGATATGTCCTTTCTCTTTTCACTTGTTATTATTATTTTTTAATTAAATCATTGGATAATAATAATTTACTTGAAATCCGAAGGCCATAGCTAGACCCCAAAAGGCTATTAAAGGGTAATTGAGGCTGTCGAGGATCACACTTCCGCCGTTTATGTCACATCTCCTCCGGCAATTTCGTCTACTACAATTTTTTTAATTATTTTACAACTATAATAAGATCAAATTCTCCATTTCCATCTGTAGTACATTAAACAAGTTATTAATAAAAATTTCGCATTATTTATAATTATAATTAATTTTTTTTAACTTTGTTGGGATAAATTTGAATCATTTTGAGTAATTAGTTTTAACTTTATGAGAATATTGATTTTGAGAGCATAAAGCATATTATTATATATTTTATTAAATTGTGGGGGGGAGCTGTAACTATTACGTTGTTTTTACGTAATAATTGGGGGGAGGGAGGGAGGGAGGGAAGGAGACCTTTGACAACACGTGGGGTTGTCCATGTGACCACCTGGCAGCTCTACGGCCTTGCTTTAAAGCCGTGTCTCCTACCCCTCCGCCATTGTCTACGACCCTCCCCCACTCCACGGTCCATCCCCAACGTAATGCCACTAAATAAAATATAGCTGTCCTCACCTATCAATATATACTATTACTCTCTCCTCTCGTATGATATGAAATTAAATTTATTCGATGATTTATGATATTTTTTAAATTATTTTAATCATAATTTAATTTTTTCAAATATGAAAATAATTTGTCATTAATGTCACACTTATTTGACTAATATAATACATTCCTTGCCAATAGCTTTAGTTTTATATATAGTTCCCCCTTTCATGCCGGACCCGGCCTTAACCCTTTTGTTGTTTTGGTTTTGAAACGCACGAAGGAAAAAAAAAAAGGGCGGGTGAGGAGATGAGTGGATGACTGAAGAAGAAGGAGATGAAGAGAAATGTGATTGCAGGGTTGGGGGCTGCTTTTTTTTTTTTTTTTTGCTCCGTAATAATTAATTTTTTGATAATTTTGGGGTTATGATTAGCAAATTTAAATAATAATTAATAATAATGTTGATGGGTTAGAGAGAGATTTGGGGATGACCTTCTTTGATAGTTAAAGGGCAGATATTTGAATGGAGGGGGCCAACTAAAATAATCCTCTAATTGAAAATAGTTTTGACTTGGTTGTTTTAAACAGACATAAATCAAGCTCCGCCTCTGTTTCAACCGATACTTATCTCTAACTGTACTTTCACTATTTATGAAAATTTGTTGCGTCGACAGCAGCAGCACAGTGATTGCTTTTGAAGTAGCTTGTGGACATGGTGTGAGACAGGGAGACGCACACACACTCACCTATAGAGATGAAGAATGATTGAATTTCATTCTACAATGGGACAGTACCAGCTGAGTTTTTGGTTCTGCAAAAGCTAAATGCCACCCATCTCAGTCATCTTCATATATATGTATAAAGCTTCCACTCTTCACTTAAGAAAGAAGGAAAACTACGAGAGTTGAAATTCAACGCAGCAACGAGTCAGTAATCAAGTAGTGGAAATAAGAAGGATCAAAGCTACATTAATTATTCGTTTTAATCATTTTATGTTTTATACACTGCTAACTAACATAAAAGTAAGATTAGGAAAGCAAATCACTAATTGTAGGGCATCAATTATGACCCTTTTGTTTTATGGTTTCTTTTCCTTCTCATTGGACCAAGAGTTTGTAACTACTTCAGCGGAGATTCGAAACAATAAAATAGTCATGATTCTAGCAAAACCTATCATACCACTACTATTATTATACCATTATCAGTAGTATGAGTTGTTGAATAAAGGGTTTCCAACAGGACAGGACACGACAGTTTTGGAAGAAAATTTGTCGTGATTTTTTTTTTAAAGCAATGTGAAAGTGATCCTACTTGTGATGTTTTACCTACTCATACGTACATATGTAATGTTCATACAAATGCTAACATTATTATTATTATTATCCTGCACTAAAAGGTCCATAAATCATAAATGTGACGGAATGGGGAGGACAACGTGGCATCGTTGGGCAATGGATTGACGGTGTCGGCTTTGTTAGTCAACTCAATGGAAGGTGATGATTTGGTGTGCGTCAGATTGGGGCATCACTTCCACCACCAGATCTTCAATTTCTTTCCTTCTCTCTCTCTCTCTCTCTCTTTTTCTAATAAGCTTGACTGAATGATGTTTTGTCGCCCTCTCCTCTCCCCCTGGGCTCTGCTTACTGTGTCAGTTGAAACCGCTAGTATCCGCCCTATTGGCTGCTCAGCCTCTGACAGAAACGGCGTCCCACGCAACTTTGACAGAAGAAAAAGTAATAGTGGTAGTAGTAATTGCTCGATCCTAAGATAATTAAAGGAAAACGACATTTTCCTATTCATACAGTAAGCACTAGTAGCCTCGAACTCCGTTTAATCTAGGGGAAAGCTACAAGTATTGGTTGAGCTTTTGAAATAAAAATAATAGGGTCATTATTATTATTATTATTTTTAAAAATTTATAATAAATAATTAATGTAATATAAAAATTAAATAAAAAAAGAACAGTAGTAGAATCATACTTTAGAAGCAGGGAAAAGAAAGAAAATGGTGCTGGGGGGGGGGGGGAGGGATACGAGGGGCGAAGCAAAGCGAGGGAAACAAGAAGAGTGGTAACGTCACGTGAGTTGGGCATGCAACGTAACTTGTGCCTACTCTACTCCTAGTGAGATTATTGTGGGGGGAGGGGAGAGGAGCCTACTACGTCGTCGAATATATTTGAAAAACAGTCATTTTTCACATCAAAATGCCTACGAAAGCTTGCACCATCTTACCTAGCCCTAGCCCTGGCCCTGGCCCTGCCACTTGCTGTTCTTTTTAACGTAGTTATATTATCCATTATGTTATCTGTCTTTGTCCCTCCATCCCTCTCTCTACCAGTAATAGAACCATGCCAACTGAGAAAAAAATAAATGTACTGTCAAACAATTTTATAAGCCGGAGTCGCCCAAATTTTGAGTTTAAAAAGGCTTGGGCAATTTAAGTTTTTAGTGTCCAGCATGAAGCCCAAGCACCCAACTCATCACGATACTTAGAGTGCGGACCAACAGCCTAAGGACTGAATGATGGCCTTGAAATACTTTGTAAGAATTCACGATCAGTAGTACAAGGATTAAGTGATTAATGGTACATTTAATTTACGAAATCGAATAATTATAATAATAATGTGACTTAATAGAATAAAATATTATAAAATTAAAATTTTTAATTAAAAAAATTCAAATCACTAAGATAATTTCTTATTACGTCTAAAGCTTAAACAGTCATTTAGTATATGCTTTTGGAGTTCTCTATGAACTGCTATCGGCTATCCGGGGATGCGGTCGTCAAAATCAATGGAGAAGAGAATGAATCAATGGTGGTTTCAAGTCTTTTCCCATGCTTTTAAGGTGCATACATTTGAACTTGCTCCAATTCTTACCGATTGGTCACGTGGACAATTCAAATTGTGATCCTAATTTTCCTCAAATGTTAGAATAATGATGTCTTTATTGCCTTCTTTTAAAACACTGTCATTTCATGTTTTTTTTTTTTTTTTTCTCAAGCATGTTTCATGCCTCTGAATGGAACATTTTGACTTGCTCAATTCTTACTCATTCGAGTAGGTAACTTAGATTTTAGAAGAAAGGTATCTTAGTTGCTTTCTTAAAAAACTTACTGATTTTAGGAAGCATTGAATAGATTTAGTTTATGATTCTAAAATTGTTAACATAACTCTTTCTTTTTTTTGTTTTTTAATCTTTGGTCGTTTTGTCTACCACACTGTGCCGGAAAAAAGTACGCTTAAAAGGTAATGATGAAAAAATTTGATTTAAAAAATTTTAAGTGTTTGATGTTATTGCAAAAAGTATTTCGAAGAATTAAAATATAAAAAAAGGTATATATATTTAAAATAATAAAAGTATAAAGATATGAAGATAATTAAATAATTTAATTTAAAAATAGATTTTCGAACAACAATAACTATTTTTTAAACTTTTCTGTTTGAGTTGTCAAATTATGATATTAGACGCAAAAATGAAATTTTTTTTATCTATTTAGTATTTTGTTTAGAGTGAAAAATAACTTTTAACTTTAAAAGTTGTACCAACAACAATGTTAAATGAAAAATTGGTATTTGTTATATTTAGGAACTCCTTGCTTGTCCTAATCTGTTCATTGTATGACAACTTCAGAACATGAGAGATGGGGATAACTAAAACGTTGATAGACATTTTACTAAGAACTGGGTCAGCCTATAAACACAAACACAAAAGCTACACCTTAAAAAAGACCATATAATAATATCAAACAGATACGACACACTTGTCCTGAAACTCGGAGAAAACAAAATTCTCCTAGAAATTAAGAGAAACTTAAACAAGGATGAGCAAGCACCAGAAATTAGCGCCAAAAACAGCTGGTGACCGAAAGACTTCGAGAGTGGAACTCTGCTCTAACCAGACTCTGTAATTTCAGAAAATGTCATATATTTATTTCAATCCTAGTCCAAAACCAAAAAGAACTTCCAGACCATTCAAGCTCCTTAACTTCCAACATTTTTTTTTTCAAGATCCTTCAGCTCATCAGTCAGAACCGTAATCCCAGGAAGCCCATGGATTAACGGAACCAGAACCATTACTGGTATATTCATAATCATAGTAATCGTAACTAAGACCATAATCATCATAACTGAAGTCAGAAGAAAGATAGAAAGAAGTAGAATATCCATAAACATTACTTTCTGCATCGAATTCATCGTCAAGAGTTGAATCATTGGGGAGTCTCAAACTTTTAATCTGTTCAGCACATCTTTTCCCTATATCCTCCTGCAGATCAACATGGAAACACTTCCGCAGGTCAAGGGATTCAAGGTAAGGGCACCCATCAAGAATGGCCTGCAAGCCTCGATTTGTCAGCTTATTTCCAACAAGCTGCAAGTGGCATAATCCATGCATGTTTTCTGCAATATATAGTGCATCCTCGTCATAAGAGGAGAATCCAATTTTTCGATTATATTTAAATGTTTTCAAAAGAGGGCAACAACGCCACCAGAATAAATTTCAAGCTCCTCCAGCGATAGAAATTTTGTAGCTGCTTCGATCAATCCCTCATCTGATATATCCCAGCAATTTACAAGTCCGAGGCGTCTGAGATTACTTGTTCTGTGAAAAGCATCAAAATAAAACATGATTCAAAATCATTAAACAAACTAATCAATAACCTTGCCAATATAGTATAATAAATTAAAGAAAGTGACCTATTAATCGCATTTCTATCATAAAGGGCACATGTCAAATGAAGGAACCAAACAAATAAAAGTTCCCTTCGTCACCCGCTACAAAACATTTCAATGAGAAGGGGAAAAAAAAAAAATAAACCTCCAAACTCTCTCGTATATCCCAGAAAGAATGCCCACAGCCCCGACAAAACCAGCACACCAATATCGCACGGAAAGCAATGGAAAATGAAGACCACTCGCCTTCCAACCGGTAACAATTTAGAACTAATGAGCCACCATGTCTTTTTGACAGCGCCCTATCCCCACTTGCAAAATAGAGAAATGGAAAAATCTGAAGGATCAGCAGATGGGTCAATCATGATTTTTGTGCCATCGTTACGAGAAAAAAGAATTCGATTTTGAGAGGCTCAGGTACCTGATAGTTATTACTGACTTGTTACTCTAATTGCCATGCTTGTTTGACATAAAAGTTAGATGCTGTCACAAAGACTATGAACATCCAACTAAGAGGAGTATATGTATTTTATAAATCTAACGCACACAGCCATTAATGAATGCCTCACCGATTTGGTCAATATTATATTGAGCCCAACTTTCTGAAAATTCATGAAACTGAATTATAATCGCAAGCATGAATTTCCAATAATCACCACTGATAACACAAAGATTAAGAAACATAAGTAAAAGAGAAAGCATATTATCTTCACTAGTTAACTACTATTGTAGGATAATATTCATTAACCAAACCCAGCAAATTGAGTACTCTAAAATGTTCAACATTCACCATTTTAATCAGTGATATATGACTTTGAGGGCAAGAATACTACATTACCTCTGAGCGATATAAGTGAGAAGCTCATCCGTATCAAAATATTCAACATTGATATCGACCAAACCACCACTGCTGCGATCAATAGCGCGCGTGCACAGACCATGATTCGACATGTCGATGGATCGCCGCATGGATGGATCCTTGCAGATGTCACGCCATTGGGCGCATACTTTTTGAGCGCTCTCGATGATCTGTACGGCTTCCGGTCTCAACAGTATCGACGCCGTCACGTCTCGGGGGAGCTCCAACCAGTTCCGTAGGCATGGTTCTTACGAGAATTCAGATTCGCCTCCGGGTTCCGTTTCGACTTCGGAGGAAAAGGATTCAGTGTTGATAGACACGGCTTGTTTGGAGAATTTCCCGAGGAGAGTTGAGAATTTTAATTATTGGGGAAAATAGTGGGCGTAGGCGTAGCTGAGGAATTATTTTATTGTTTCCATTTTTTGCCCCCCTTACGGTTCGTGAGTTGTACTTGCAGAGAGCTGAGACGCCAAAAAAACTCTTCAGTTCTTCTGGCCTTGAAAAATGGAAGGATTCATGCTCTCCCTTTCGTTTTTATAGGGCCTTAAAAAGGTCTAATACAACCAAAAAAATAATAATAATAATCATAAAATCAAGAAATAAAATTTTGCATACCTCAAAAATCATTTCATGAATAGATTAAGCATCCAATAAGCAAGTCCTAATCAGTTGAATATTTAAACAAAATTAAATAGCCCCACGAAGAAGAAGAAGAAAAAGAAACATCGTTTAACTCCTACAGACGAAAAATCAAGTGCCGTTTGGTTTGGTTAATAAGCTTTGGTTGCTTTTGCTTCAGCTTTCACTCTTCAAACGATATGACTTCTTCCGACACATCCAAGAGTTCCTCTACTTCAACTTCTTTGGCCTCGTATTCCTCTTCTTCATCACTAGCTTCTCCATCCCTCAACTTCTGCCTCTCCCATTTTTCTTCCTCGTGTGCCCGCCTCCATTCGCTAATCCATTTCTCCCATTCCTCCTTCAACATCCTTCTCTTCTCACGTTCTTGCTCACTCAATAGCATCGATACGTCCTGGTCCTCTGCCTCGTACTTCTTGCTATATTTCTTCAAGTTCCTTGCTATCTCTTCTTCCTTCTCTGGACTCAAGAAGGATGGTGGCCTTGGGCGCCACAAGAACTGCAAATACACGATCAAAACAGTATATATAATTCCCAGCAAACAATGAGATCATCAACTGGCTAAGGCACAATCGCTTGTAATAAACAACCCAACTCCAAGAAAATAATACATTAGCACTCAAACAGCCAAACATCGTGTCACCAATGAAATTTATGCTTTACATTAGTAGGAGAATTTGTTTACCTGGAAGAAATGATCCTTCAGTATCCGGTAAAGTAGCTTGCCATTAAAGGACCATATGTTGAAACCATTTTCCATTTCATGAACCGAAGTCACGGAAGTTGCAACATACCTTGAACATATACAGAGTGGGCAACTTATTAGAATAGATATTTTTATTAAAGAAAAGGCAGTTTATATTCTTTTTAATAGAAAAAGCATCTTAGTTCAATTAAACGCAATAGAACAGAGCATAAATAAGTAAATCCAATATAGATGCTAAGAGATTATCTTTGGCTTACCTTCCAGTGGGATCCCATTCAATATCTGTTGCCATAAAATGTTCAGCCGTTGCCATGGTTTCAAGCTCATCGACATTGAAGAATTCCAACTGACCATTGAAACCCTTCAATCCAGCAAGCAATATGAAACGGCCACCAGGTGACCAGAATAGGGCGTTTGCCTGCTTGCCTTTCAGAGTAGTGAGCTTTGAAACTCGGCCCATATTGTGAGCACTTCGCATTGAGTAAAAGCTAATATCAGGCCTTGGATTATCCCCATGTATAACAGCAAACCTATGACCCTTGGGCTCCCAGGCAAAGGCAATTATCTTGTCATTTTTATTATCAAGCTCCAAAACTTCAATTGGAATGTCCCTTTCTTTGATGCGGAAGAGCTCAAAGCCTGTATATGTGCTTTTCTTTGTTTTTGTATAGCGATCAGCCTTGACAGCAAGATACTCACCATTGCTTTGCCAGTACATTTTGCAATCACTAACGCTGAAAAGATTCTTTTGCCTCAACTCCTCTTTACTGGGGATTTGAACTAGACTCACCTGTGAAATACATGTAAGTGGCATATTAGTTGACATCTAAATCTAAACTCATAAAATAATGAAGCCACTCAAACAGAGCACAAGTGCATACTCTAGCAGGTTGGTTTCCACCTCCAAGTTCAGGAACAAAAAGTGCAAGAATGGGATCTGTTGGTGACCAGCTGAAGTCTACAACATTTTCAACCTTCAATGATTTCTTATCAATGAGGCTAAATGTCTCTGTTTCATAGACAGAAATCATATTCTTCCCAAGTTTGGCAAAATACTTGTCCTCTTTTCCACCTCCCCATCTGTAATGTGATAATTTTAGTTCATTAGATATAGAGATGCTCACCAAAATTAGATGAAAGAAGCCCGACTGATAATACAAAACAAATGATTCATGAAGGACAATCATAAGAAAGAATCACCTGAAGACAGGCCAAGAAACTCCAGCAACACCAGCAGCTCCTCCAATTGCAAATTCATCTGCACTTCCCTTGAAATCTCTCATCACTTTACCCGTTCTCACATCAAAAATGTTTATCACAACCCTCTGAATACATTAAGCTTATATCAGAAATCACATAGGAATGATAGAATGAAGTTTAAATAACAAGTGATTGGTTCTAAAACCTCACATTTGCATCACGAGGATTGCTTGGTTCATGGCTGCTGTAGGTCACCAAAAATTTCTCACCAGGAGAAAAATCAATATGCTTAACCTGCATCAATGTCCTTGCAGGTTAGAGATGAGGAAAAGCAAAGTTAAGAGAATATGTTGACCAAAAGCCTGATTGTAACCTGAGGATGGGCATAACGCATTAGGCGATTAAAGGTATTAGCACCTCCCCAAACAGCAGCTCCTTGCCTGTGAACTGTTGCCAAGTATGTCCCCAGGGGAGACCACTGCACAAAGCTTTCGGTCCAGTACTGTAAACAAAAACAATTATAATCAATCATAAGGCATTAAGCAAATGATAACCAGCTTACTTCCAAGGGATTAAAAATCAACCAAATATTACTCTCTGTCAAAAGACAGACAAGGATCTCTAACCACTGTGCATAAAACACACACAGGATAAAGAGAGAAAGAGTATCAAGAACTACAAGCATGGTAGGTGATACAAGGGCAAGCTACTTACAGTGCGCTTGTAAACAAGCTCAGTTTTAGACTGCCTTGCATCATTCCATAGAACCTCAGTATCATTGCCAGCACGAATTACAAATTGATCTCGTGACTTTTGATCAGTAAGCCATTTTTGAAGATTTTCCTGTAATGGCATCAAAGTAAAAAATCTATACATATCTAGCAACAGGAAAGAAGCATAAAGAGAACACAGGTTTTGTGTAACAAATGAATAGGACTTGAGATACAAGGTCATCAAATAGGTACTTCAAAACACGTTTCTAACAGCAACAAATTCTACAAAATACTACACAGAGAACAAAACTACAATAAAAATCACTAAAATCTTAATGCAAGTATACTGTTATACAAAAATTAAGTATTCAACACTATCCCTGGCCTCAAACAAATCAAAACCATCTTTCACATGTTTTATATTATTACATAAACTATTAACCAATTGATAAAGACTCCATAATTATTCACGGAGACACATTATGAGTAGCTTGCTATCAATGCTTGAATAGACACAGTACTTATGACTACACCACTCAACAAATTTACCACTTTTGTGTATATAAAGCCATAGCAAGGAAAACGGAAATCAAATTTATTTTACTACCAAAAGAATGGAGAGAAAATTGTTTTAACAATATTACCCCCGGCGTGTAGGGTTTAATCTCAGGAGGAGCCCATTCATCCGGAACTCTCATGTACTTGTCAAAATCATCAAACATATTAACAGCAAAAATATGTGCTCTATCCAACCTGTATCCATTTGTCTTCTCCTTAGCAAGCTCAGCTTCCTATACCCATAACCAGTCCAAAAAAAAACGAATCAATATTTTGAGATCTAAAGCCATATGACCAAAATTATTTTAAAAAAAAATTCAAAGGCACGTCAAACCTGAGGAGTATTATACTCTATGAAACAGTAACCTAGGGTTTTCTCAGTCTCAGGATCAACAGGCATCCAAAGACCATCCTCCTTAATCACGCCAATCTGACCATAGATTTTTCTAATCACACCTTCGAGTTTCTCAAACTTTTCACGAGGAACAACCGGGAGATTATCGACGACGATAATGTTTCCGAACCCGGAATCAAACTCCAATTGATCATCATGGTAAACATCCTCGTCATCACTGTCCAAAAGCGAAAATTAGAAGGGAAAAAAAATCAGTCCAAAATATTTAGAAAGATAATCAGGTTTAATACCTAACAGTGCCGCAGTCTTCACCAGAAGGAAGTTGGATGGAATTGAAATCGATATTCATATCGATGCCCATTCGAGCAGCTGTGGACTCTATCTCGTTCATAAGCATAACCTCGGCCGCCATGCTGAGCTGATTCTTTATCTGTTCTCAGCTTTCCAATGGGAGAGAATAAAGCTTGGTTCGACGAGATTCTGTTGATCTAATTTGGCCTTTCCTTCTGCTTTTTTTTTATTCTGGATGGAATTCTCAGGTAGAGTTACGTTTAATTTTTAGGGTTTAGCCTTTAAGGCGGGGCGATTTCTGATTCCGTTGTAACAGTACGAGACTCGAAACTTTTTAAAAGACATAAATACCCTTTTACACAGTTTTCAGGCTTCCAGTTAAAGTCCGTTGAAGGAGTTGGGCCCAAAAAAGGAACGCTCGATACTTATGTTTAAATATACTCAATTTATATTAAGGTGAGTATTGAATTATTATTAAAATTAGATATCAATAATTTTTTTTTTTGCTGAATTTTGTAATCAAAATTATAAAATTTCGTGAAACTATTTTTTGGAGATTTCAAAAATATTTTACGATAAATATATTTTATATAAATTTAAAAGAAAATAAAATATATTTGAACAAAAGTAGAAACATAGTATCGAAGAGTATAATTTTAAGGGGTAAATTCCATTATAGTCCCTAATCTTTTTATTTTAGTTTTAAACCTTTTGAATTGTTACATTTTGCTGTTAACCCTCTTTCTTTAACTAGTTTCATTTTGGTCCTTTAACGTGTCATCATATGGCCTTTTTTATTTTACTTTTTTAAAATTATATTTTAAGTTTTTTAAACATAAAAAAAAATAAGGATAAAAAAACTGTTGGTTCAAAATTAAGCTACACAATTTAAAAAATATATATTATAAAATTTCATTATTGAATTAATAATTTTTCATTCTACCATATCTATTGTGTTCCTGCCAAAAAAGCTATGGTTTAATGGTTCATGGAAGTCTCAAGTGACGGCAGCAAAAATTGCCTGTCCAATATTTCATTATCCAAAGTTTCCTTATCCAAATGAGGGGGGAGAAAAACCCCAATGGAGCAATGCCACGTCATTTATAAGTATCTAAGTGTATCCAATTGTTGGCTTGGCAAAGCCACCCAATTTGCTCGTGTGGCTCCAGTGTAATGCTAGTCTTTGTTTTTACGGACTCTTTCTAAAATATAATGAAATGAAATGAGAGAACTATTGAACTGCTTCTGATTATCATTCTTTCCCCCTTTGAGATTCGCCAATGGCAGCCACTGCAATTACCACCCTCCCCCAGTTCAATGGGCTAAGACCCAACATTTCTGCAGCTCCAGTTAGGGGCCTGGTGAGTGAATTTCTCACTTCTGGTTTTTTTTTTTTTTTTTGGCTTTACTATGAATTTCTTTCTCGGTTCATAAATTTCTACCTAGTTTTATGTGGGAAAAAAAATGCAGGCATCAGTTCAACCAACGAGGCTTAAGGGAAAGGGTGCTCTAGGTGCTCGCTGTGATTTCATTGGTTCTCCCACAAACTTGGTCAGGATTTCATTCATGTTGCTAGATTTTTTCCATTTTATTTCTATCTGTCTATATTTTCTATATGAAATTTGAACCCTCAACGGTATAACAACTATGACTTAAAGTATTTGACGTATATTACTTAGATTCGAGTATGAGTGTTGAATATGAATATGTATTTGATATAGATATGTTTAATTTTTAAAAAAAATTTTTTATGTATTTAAAGAGCCATATCTCTATATCCTCGTTAAAAATATGTTAGATACAAGTATTTTAATAAAAATAAAGCATCGGAGTAATATAATTAATAATATTTGAGGTATTGGACAGATAATGGTGACAAGTACAAGCCTGATGCTGTTTGCTGGGAGATTTGGGTTGGCTCCATCAGCAAACAGGAAGGCCACTGCTGGTTTGAAGCTTGAAGCAAGGGACTCCGGGTTGCAGACAGGTGACCCAGCTGGTTTTACTCTTGCAGACACTTTGGCTTGTGGCACTGTTGGTCACATTATTGGTGTTGGGGTCGTCCTTGGCCTTAAGAACATTGGTGCTCTGTAAACCAATATGTTAAGCATTTTGTATTGATCACTCCGTTTTCTATATATTAATTTGCACCCCAAAAAAAAGTTGCTTTGTAGTTAGTGACAATTTGCTTGCCCAATAATGTTGATTAATTTAATGGTCATGTTGACACCACTAAAAAAATTTAAAAAAAAATAAATTTAAAGCTTAATTCAGTTAATTTAATTAATTGGTAATCAGTAAACTAAAACTTTAAATTTTAACGTTTGTAATCGTTTTTTCATCTTCGATTTATGATTTTCTTTGAAAAAAAATTGCTATGTAAGAACGACGAAGAGAATAAATAAATAATCTGGCTTTATCAGACTCTGAACTTTTAGCATTGAATCATGATGCTCGTTTTTTACCCACTGCTGGAAAAAAATGATGGTTGATATTCTTAGAGTAAAGACTGAAGAGTAAAGCTAGTCAGCGAAGACGTAAAGATTAGGGCCAAGAATTAAATCAAGAAAATTAAAATTGATTCAAATTGGAGAATTCGGTTTAATTTCAGTTTCAATTATTATTAAATTTGTTGGATTTTGTTTTGGATAAGAATTAATTATATTTGATTCGGTTTTTTGTTTATAAATTAAAAAAATCGTAATTATTTGAATAAAATCTAATTTTTATTTTTATTTATTTTTTAATTAATTTAACTTTTTTTAAAATATAAAAGGTATTTTATTTATAAATTAGTGAAAAAAAACTTAAAAATAATATAAAGCTAAATATTTTTAAAACCGATAAATTAAAATGATCCAAACATATAAAATTTAATTTATATCAATCCGATTTTATGTAATATTTTATTTAGTTTTGATTCTATTTTTAAAATACTGAAATTTTTTTTTTTTTTTTCAAATCACCCTAATAAAGATCAGCCAAAACCCTGGCAAATGGAACCGCAAATATTAGTCTCATGTCTCACCAATTAGTTTTTGGGTCAATCGAAGTTTTACACCTGATAATTCGTATTATCATATTGTATTTTATATTATATTTTATTTTTAATATGATATGATTAATTGATACATGAACATGACATAATTACATAGTCATGTCAAACCTTAAAACACGAATATAATACGATTTATATTTATAATATACGTAACACGATACAATTACGATATGATTAAAATTGATCTGTGAACGTTTACAGGACACGGCATGACATGATTAAATTTGATCTGTTTATGTTTAAAACGACATAA
>JAQSVH010139035.1:0-14468 GCA_029448705.1 Adansonia digitata | reverse complement strand
ATCAACTTCCTTTTTCCTTCATTTTTAAGCTATTTTACTTTCTAATTGTATTATTTCTATTCACAAATTACAATTCACACCATTATGAGCTATAATTTTAAAACATATAAAAAAATTGTTAGAATTAATTTAGTATCTTATTAATATTAATTAGTATTTTCTATTTTTCAATTACTAATTTATTACCTACTACTACTAATAATGAGTTATTAGCTTACTACAAAGGTACAATCTACTTAATAGTTTAATATGATATTTAAAGTATAAAATCTATTTTATTATTAATTAATAGATTGAGCCTATGCTTTAATTAGTTTATAAGTTGATGATATATTATTCTTATATTGATATTTATATTATTAAGTTAACTTTTCTAGTATATAATAAGAATTTGATATTATATTTAAGTAATTATTTATAAATTATAATCATAATTTATTAAAATTATATGAATAAATTATATTGGTTATACTTAATTTTTATCTTAAATGCTTAAAGTAGTTTTTATATATTAAACAAATTTTTTAATTAAAAGATTAAAATAATAATTATAATATATATACATATTATATAATTATATTGAAAATTAATGCTTTTTATATATAAATTTGTTAATTTAAATGTGTAAACTTATTTATGACACGTTAATTATCATGTTTTAAACGTATTAACAAATATGTATGGATACGATTATATGTTTATGATACTATTTATTAATCGTGTCTTACGTGCATAATCAGATAGATGTGACACAATTATATATTTACAATACAATTAATGAATCATATTTTAATTATATTTAACATATGTTATATGTATTTTATACGTTTATTATATGAAAATTTTATATTATAAACATGTCAACATTATTATAATATAAAACATAATTAATTTGAAATATTGAATTTGAAAACTTTTTAATTTTGATTTTAGATGCATAATTTTATATAGTATATTTTAATCTGATTTTAGATGAAAGAAATCAAAAGATTAATAAGAGATCTTCTAAAAAAATTTAATTTGAAATTTTTTGAATTTTGAATAAAGATATATTTAATTTAGTATTTATGATACTATAATATTAGTTAAAATCAAAATTACCGTACGTGTCATTAATAAAAGACGTTCACGTAAGTTGCTATATCAGCAGTACGTATTAAGTAAGCTTGCACCTTGTTTTATTATATTATATATGATATATGATTACACGTGACACGATACAATTACGACATGATTAAAATTGATCTGTTAACGTTTATAGGACACGACATGACACGACACGATTAAACTTGATCCATTTATGTTTAATACAACATGACACAATTACAACACGATTATAACACAAGACAATATTAAAATACTAATTGCACGTAAACATGTTGAGAACACGAATTACATGAATATTATCAATCAATCTCCAATTAACTTTCCTTTTCTTTTATTTTCAAGTTATTTTACTTTTTAATTATATTATTTTTATTCACAAATCACAATTCACACCATTATGAACTATAATCTTAAAATATATAAAAAATTTGTTAGAATTAATGTAGTAGCTTATTAATATTAATTAGTATTTATTATTTTTTAATTATTATTTACTACTTACTGCTAATAATAATGAGTTATTGGCTTACTACAAAGGTACAATCATCTTAATAATTTAATATAAAATATAAAATATAAAATTTATTTTATTATTAATTAATAAATTGAGCTTATACTTTAATTGGTTTATAAATTGAAGATATATTATTCTTATATTGATATTTATATTATTAAATTAACTTTTCTATTATATAATACTATTATATAATATTGGAATTGAATATTATATTTAAATAATTATTTATAAATTATAATCATAATATATCGAAAATTATATGAATAAAACATGTTGGTTACATTATCTTAAATGCTTAAAGTAGATTTTATATATTAAATAAAATTTTTAATTAAAAGATTAAAATAATATTTATAATATATATATACATATTAAAAATTAATACGTTTTTATATATAAATTTATTAATTTAAATGTGTTCACTTATTTATGATACGTTAAATTATTATGTTTTAAACTATTAATAGATACGTATGGAAACGATAATATGTTTATGACACTATTTATTTATCATGTTTTACTTGTATAAATAAATAAATATGACATAATTCTATATTTACAATATAATTAATTAGTTATATTTTTATCATATTAAACATATGTTTTACGTATTTTATATATTTATTGTATAAAAATTTTATGTCGACATTATTATAATATAAAATATAATATCATACACGTATAAAGTCTATTTTTAGGCCATGCGTTTAAAGCGTAAAAGCTTGTAAAGAAGCCAAGCCAAGGCAAGCCATGACGTGTCACCTAAATACCCTTTACACGTGCTGTAGGCAAACAAAGCGAGAAGCCTCGCACCGGAATCAGAAGGCTGAAAAGCTTAAGGGTTTCGGAGAACTTCCAGAAAACCCTAAAATAAAAAAAAACCTGCTGCGATAAACTTACCCTTAGGGATTCGCCCTTTTTGGCGGAGATCTGAAGGAAAAAGAAGAAAAGGGAAAAAATGAGTATATGGAACTACGTCGTAACGGCTCACAAGCCTACGAATGTTACCCACTCTTGCGTCGGCAACTTCACCAGTCCTCAAGAGCTCAATCTCATCATAGCGTACGTCTTTCTTTCTCCGATTCGATTACTATTTCTTTGCCCTAATTTTTGCTTTTTCGAATAATTTTTTTGTTTCTCCATTTTTCGATAATACAAAGAGGTAGGCTTTGATTTTTTAATATAGTTGAGCAAATTTTTTTCTTTTTTTTAATAATAATTAATGACGAGGAACTTAATCCTGTAACTTGAGGTACCCGTTCAATTAATTTTTCTTCTGCTTGCAGGAAATGTACTCGTATTGAAATCCATTTGCTTACTCCTCAAGGATTACAGGTGTTTAGCTTAATTTATTATTTCTTTTATGGTGAAGATGGAATATAACATGAAAATTAGTGGATATTTCTATTTCTTTCACTTTTGAAGTTAGAAATGGTTCTTATGTTTGGCCTTGTTAGCAAAGAATTAAAAGATTAAAAATTGCTATTTTCATGTTGCAGCCTATGTTAGATGTGCCAATATATGGAAGAATTGCGACACTTGAACTTTTCCGTCCACATGTCAGTAAATATCTTTATTATTTAAAAATATTCTCTAAGAGTCGACATAATAACTTGTGATTTAATAATATATTTTATGTGTTATGTGACAGGGTGAAGCACAGGATTTTCTATTTATTGCAACAGAACGATACAAATTCTGTGTCCTTCAATGGGATGCTGAGACATCCGAGCTTATTACAAGGTTTAAAAAATAATATATATTATAATATATTACTTATTCATTTTCATATGTTTGTTTTTCTATGTTAGTTTATCAACTTATTACTTATTCATTTTCATATGTTTGTTTTTCTATGTTAGTTTATCAACTTGATGTGCCCATACTTTGTATTGTAGTGCTCATTCTGCCTTGAACAATCAGCTTTAGCATTGAGCTCACATTGGTTTTACCTGTAGAAACTTGATTTTTGAAAATATGAACCCTAGTGGTTTGTTATTTGTTCAATAAGTTATCTTTTTTCCTATAGTAATATCTGTCTCTTGCCAGGGGTGGCGATTATCCTCTCTGATATTTTCATAAGCTACTGATTTTGTTTCCCTAAATTTCAGCACAATTTCTATTTTGCTGCTATTTGCAAACTGCATTGCATCTGTTTGATGAAGTTAGACTGAGGTCATTTATACTTTTTATAAAGCTGTGGGGGAATTTAATCTTGTCTTTCTGCAGCGTGATTTTTGTTAAATGACTATTTTGTTAAAAAAAGAGAAAGATCAAGTGGAATAAAAACAATGCTCCTACACTTTACTTGCATAGATTGTATTTTCTGGTTCTTCATTTCTTCAAAATTTTGGGTAAGGGTTCTTTTATTGATGCAATTTGGGCCATGATGATGTCTATAAGAATTTGCGGGGTGTGTTTGTGATTTTCTTTGAGCAAACATTATTGGAGATAATATCACATGCTATTACCTACAGAGCAATGGGGGATGTCTCAGACCGAATTGGTCGACCCACAGACAATGGACAGGTAATTATTGTTAATTGCAAACAGATGCCTACTGTGGGTACAAGCGTTTCTCAACAATGAAAAGTTGTTCAACATATTTTTCATTGGGCTTTCCAGCAAAAAAATTGAATCCTTCCCCTTCTTTGCATTTTCTACAGATTGGCATAATAGATCCTGATTGTAGGTTAATTGGAATCCATCTCTATGATGGGTTGTTTAAGGTATGCACAGAAGATGCTGCAAATCCCAACTTCAAGCTTACTTAATTTGCTGTTTACCATTCGCGTTACTGAAATTGCTGTACATCATATTTTGTTGTTGTCTCAGGTTATTCCTTTCGATAATAAAGGACAACTCAAAGAAGCATTTAATATAAGGTATTCTTCTTTTTCTTTTCTTCAGTCGTTCTGATCAATGCAAGATTCTTTTTGAATAAGTGAAGAGATTGGTATGATCTAAGTTCCTAACCAAGACGAATAATAGATTCTGGACGAAGCATGTTATGGTTATCCCCTTAAATTTAATTTTTCTTATGTACTGCTTCAATTTTGCTGCAATAAACTGCTTTTCATTGATTAATTACGGCTATAGATGTGGCCTATATTTCATTGTACATCTGGTTGTTTCTTTATATTGCCCCTTTCTCTGCTATCAGTAAATATTTTAACTAATCAAAACGAAGTTTTTATATTCAGTTAAATGAGCGTTAGATACTGCTTGAGTGCAGTGTCCTTGATATTACATCCTCATGGTTGCTTTCTATTTTTCAGGCTTGAGGAACTTCAAGTTTTGGATATCAAGTTTCTCTATGGTTGCTCAAAGCCTACAATTGTAGTTCTATACCAGGTCTGGACTTGTGGATTCTCTCTCTCTTTCTCTCCCTTTGTTAATTTTTTTTCTATGTTTAGTCGTAAAAATTTTAAATTTATTGATTTTAGCCTTGAGCTAAAGATTTTTGGAAGTAATCTAAACTTAGTTAAAAATCCTAAAGGAAATAGTGGTTTTTGAGTGCCAAGCCCAAGTCAGTAGGATGTGTCATTGGGCTGTATTTGTTGTTAATGATCTAGTTCTCTTGCATTTATTTCATATACTAAGTTTTATTTCTAAATTCACTGAGTTAATTGTTTATGTTGCCTTTTATGTTATGCTCTCTTACAGGATAACAAAGATGCACGCCATGTTAAAACATACGAGGTTGCTCTAAAGGAGAAGGACTTTGTTGAGGGACCATGGTCCCAAAACAATCTTGACAATGGAGCTGATTTGCTCATACCTGTACCCCCACCTCTCTGTGGTGTCCTTATTATCGGGGAAGAAACGATTGTCTACTGCAGTGCCAATGCATTCAAAGCAATCCCAATAAGACCTGTAGGTCACTTATCAAGTTACCGTTAAGTTTTTACAAGTTCTCTAAGGATTGTCTACTAATACCTTGTGGATTTGACACTTTTCTTGCTGATATTCGATATGCACTTCCAGTCAATCACAAAAGCCTATGGAAGAGTGGATGCTGATGGCTCTAGGTATTTGCTTGGCGATCATGCTGGGCTTCTTCACCTGCTTGTCATAACCCATGAGAAAGAAAAGTGAGTAAGCTTTTATTATTCTTTTGAAATGTTTCTTGTTGAACGGTTGGAGGAATTTTTTTGATTTAAAAAAAAAATATCAAAGCTTGATTTAGGTTCTGGAGGCAGTGTGCACCAGTGAGGCCTTCTTGAGATTATGTTATTCGTGTGCATCTTGCAGGGTTACTGGACTTAAGATTGAACTCTTGGGAGAAACTTCTATTGCATCTACAATATCGTATCTTGATAATGCATTTGTCTATATTGGCTCTAGTTATGGTGATTCACAGGTATGGTGGACATGTGTATATTTCATGCTCAATGCGCTATTGGCATTATAACTGGATTCAAAACTATTACTAAAATAAGTTTTGAGGGGTAAACGAGGGATCACGAGTTGATAATTACGTGGAATACTCTAGTCTGAAGTCTGGAGGATTTGAGAGAATTAAAAAAGTAAGGATTTTAGAGGGTTATGAAACTCATGTTCACCTTCAAACCCTCTCGCCCTCCCTTATAAAAAACTCCCTACTATTCTACTCACCCTCACCTCTCTCAAGCCAAGAACATCCTCCAATGGCCTTAAGGATGTTTCTATGATGTTTGCTTTGTATGGTTCAGCTGTAAGCGGGATATATGATCATACACCTGTATTTAAATATTTAGTGACAAGGCTGCTTGACCCATGCTTTTCAGGTTGCATCATTATAATATTAGTTGTTATGATGTGTTGACATTAAGTTATGCTGTACGAATGCAGCTGATTAGATTAAATCTACAACCTGATGCAAAAGGTTCATATGTAGAAGTTTTGGAAAGGTACGTCAATTTGGGGCCTATCGTTGACTTTTGTGTGGTTGACCTAGAGAGGCAAGGGCAGGGTCAAGTTGTAACTTGCTCTGGAGCTTATAAAGATGGTTCGCTTCGCATAGTTCGAAATGGAGTAGGAATCAACGAACAGGTCTGTTTTGCAGAATTTCTTTAAGCTTAATCAAGTTTACGATGTTATACTTACATAAGCTCACATGCTGATGCATTTATGCATGTTAGGCATCGGTGGAACTTCAAGGTATCAAAGGAATGTGGTCATTAAGATCATCTACAGATGATTCATTTGACACCTTTCTGGTTGTTAGTTTTATCAGTGAGACGCGTGTTTTGGCTATGAATCTTGAGGATGAGTTGGAAGAAACAGATATTGAGGGATTTAATTCTCAAGTACAGACCCTGTTCTGCCATTATGCTGTTTGCAATCAACTTGTACAGGTGAGGGTTTTGCCATCAAATTAGTAGCACTGAGCATGAGCTTACATTAGGTGAAGTTTGTTTGTCTCATGTTATTGTTTTATTTAATCCAGTATCAGCATCTATATAATTAGCTTTGATTTTAGTTTTACTTGCTATACAGATAGAGTTTTGTGAGATGATCACTGGCTCATATTATTTGCCCTGTTGATAGTAATAGCAAGTGAGATGTTTATGAAAAATACATATTATACGTAATTCATGCTCAACTGTTGAGCATCATGGCAGGTCACTTCAAGCTCTGTAAGGCTTGTGAGTTCAATGTCTAGAGAGCTACGTGATGAATGGAATGCTCCATCTGGGTATTCAATCAATGTTGCCACTGCCAATGCTACCCAGGTACTTTTCCCTATCTTCTTGTTTAATGTTGAGATTGGCAGTTTTGTTTGTATTAGGTTTTTAACCATTATCTTTTATAATCTGATGATAAATGATTGTCATTTTAGACGGTTTTTGCAATGGAAATTTTAGGCTCGATGTAGATCTTCTCTTGCCTTTCTACCCTTATCAAATACCTCTAGTATAAGGGACTTCCTGTGTAAGCCTTGCTTTGTTTGTATTACAGGTTTTAGTAGCAACCGGCGGCGGCCATTTGGTTTATTTGGAAATTGGTGACGGCACATTGGCAGAAGTAAAACATGCACAGTTGGAGTATGAAATCTCATGTCTTGACATTAACCCCATTGGTGAGAACGCTAACTCCAGTCAGCTGGCTGCGGTTGGAATGTGGACAGATATAAGTGTGAGGATATTTTCACTTCCACACCTGAATCTCATTACAAAGGAACAATTGGGAGGAGAGATTATTCCTCGTTCAGTTCTTCTTTGTTCCTTTGAAGGGGTACGAGTATTCTGATATTTCTTCAGCTTTACTCTTATCTTGCTGATATATTTTGCCCCTCTTCTTAATATGTTTGAAAGGTTATGAGTTTATTTGATATATTTTCAGTTCTAATCTTATCTTGCTGACATATTCTGCTTCTCTTCTGATATGTGTGATATTGCTAATTGTTATAATTTGAGGTAGCTACAAAGGAATACATTGATTATTCATCTCAAACTGATTTAGAAAGAGCACCGCAATTAAGACCCTGTTGGCCATGTGGAACTGTGATATTTGGCCATTTGTGTTTCTGTGTTCCTGATGCTATACATTGTAGTTTACTATTTTCTCATACTAATGTTTAAAAGTCTGTTTATTTGTCTTTTTTCAAGATTTCTTACTTGTTGTGTGCCCTCGGAGATGGTCATCTTCTAAATTTTCAATTAAATATGGGTAGCGGTGAGTTAACAGATAGGAAAAAGGTTTCTCTTGGGACCCAACCCATAACGCTTCGTACTTTCTCCTCCAAGAATACAACCCATGTATTTGCCGCATCAGATAGGCCAACTGTCATTTATAGTAGTAACAAGAAACTACTCTACAGCAATGTTAATCTGAAGGAAGTCAGTCATATGTGTCCTTTCAACTCTGCTGCCTTCCCAGATAGGTATGCTTCCCTGATTCTCTTTCTAGAACCGCTTTTTAACTTGAAGAGAAAATATTTTTTTACTCATTATATTGATTCATGGAAAGTTCTGTATTTCTTTAGGCCATATTATTTAAACCTTATTTCACAATATCTAAACTTGCATGCAAATTATGCTTTGCCGCTTTGCATATTGCAGAGAATAAACTTGACTACCGTTATTACACTGATCTGAAACTTTGATCCTCAGAAGTAGAAAATTTTAAATTGTTTGATCATATGCATAATTGCTCTGAGTAATGAGGTGAACTTGTCTGTGAATTATGTGTGTAGCCTTCTTTTTCATTAATCATTTGTAATATCTTCTATTTCTGCCATTCACTGATAGATCTAAAGTTTGAATTAACCTGCCTGCATTAGATTCCAAAGTTTAAGGTCAACTTCTGTAGTATTTGTGCACTAATTACCAGCTATCAGCATTGATTGGTTAGGAAGTATGGTGCTGGCAAATTGAATTTTTGCTATTAGGGCCTTTCTTAAAGACAGATATGGATGAAGAGCACTTATTACTCTCTCTTTTCTCTAGCCTCGCAATTGCAAAGGAAGGTGAACTTACCATTGGCACTATTGATGATATTCAGAAGCTTCACATCCGCTCTATTCCGCTTGGGGAGCATGCACGTCGCATCTGCCATCAAGAACAGTCTCGTACCTTTGCAATATGTAGTTTGAAAAACCAGTCTAGTGCTGACGAATCTGAAATGCATTTGGTCCGCCTATTAGATGATCAAACCTTTGAGTTTATCTCGACTTACCCTCTTGACACTTTTGAGTATGGTTGCTCCATACTTAGCTGTTCTTTCACAGATGACGCCAATGTATATTACTGTGTGGGGACTGCATATGTTTTGCCTGAAGAAAATGAGCCAACTAAGGTGTCATTTCATTCTTGTTTTCTGCTCTTTTTTTTTTTTTTGATATTAAATGAAAAGATTTGATGTGAATGAAAAAAAAATTCCAAATTTTCATTTTCACAGGGCCGCATATTGGTTTTTGTTGTAGAAGATGGGAAATTACAGCTTATTGCAGAAAAGGAAACTAAGGGGGCTGTTTACTCGCTCAATGCTTTCAATGGCAAACTGCTGGCTGCCATTAATCAAAAAATCCAGCTATATAAGTGGATGCTTCGGGAGGATGGCACCCGGGAATTACAATCTGAATGCGGACATCATGGCCACATACTTGCCCTGTATGTACAAACTCGCGGAGATTTCATTGTTGTTGGTGATTTAATGAAATCAATTTCTTTGTTAATCTACAAGGTAAGTAATTGGGCTTCACAAACACCCTGCTAAGCATCACTTGGATTCTTTAATCTTGTCATGCTTATTTTCTGTTCGTGGATATTTCTTGGCTTCATTGCCGGTGATTTATATTCCAAGAACCCAAACTGGGCATGTTTTATATATAGCCACTTATATTCTAACTGATAGGCACATGATTCCCTCTTTGATTTCAGCATGAGGAAGGTGCTATTGAGGAACGAGCCCGTGACTATAATGCAAACTGGATGTCAGCTGTTGAGATTCTTGATGATGACATTTATCTTGGTGCTGAAAACAACTTCAACTTGTTCACAGTTAGAAAGAATAGTGAAGGGGCCACTGATGAGGAACGAGGCCGTCTTGAGGTGGTTGGTGAGTACCACCTAGGGGAATTTGTTAATCGGTTCCGTCACGGTTCCCTTGTTATGCGATTGCCAGATTCCGATGTGGGCCAGATTCCAACCGTTATTTTTGGCACCGTTAATGGTGTGATTGGCGTCATTGCTTCACTTCCTCATGAGCAGTATGTCTTTCTGGAGAAGCTCCAATCCAACTTGAGAAGGGTAATAAAAGGTGTTGGAGGGTTGAGCCATGAACAATGGAGATCATTCAACAATGAGAAGAGAACTGCAGAAGCCAGAAACTTTTTGGACGGTGATTTGATTGAATCGTTCCTCGATCTGAGCCGTGGTAAGATGGAGGAGATTTCCAGGGCAATGGGTGTTTCGGTGGAGGAGCTATCCAAGAGAGTTGAGGAACTAACGAGGTTGCATTGATATATGTTTTTGATGTTCACCTTTGCCGTTCTGTTTATTTTGTTTTCTTATTCTTTGTTTCTGTTTTTGTTTGTCTGTTTTTTGTAACTTTACTGACTACTTAGATCATGCAATATGTACATTTGAATTATAATCGGATATTTCATTGTGTTATAATAGATTTTATTTTATTTTTTTTTACATTTATATTAATTTTGATATATTTATAATTTGTATTAAATAGATTTTGAAAATGTATTTGTGTTGTGTTTGATTTTTTTAATTTTATGCATATTATATTTGTATAATTATATCAAATATTGTTAAATCTAGAAGCATACGTGCATTGGCATGAAGCGCATGTGCACGCGCAGGAGGCCAAACCGATTTGTGTTTTGTCTAGAGCATGAGGAGCTATACAAATCTGACTATTTGTATTTTGTGTGAAAATTAAGATGCCTATATATTATAAATTTATCCTCTCGTTTAGTCTTGGAATGACATTTCATTTTCCATTGATCAATCCTACAGGGCTATTGATGTCTTGATTCTTTTGACTCCATTCATAGATTATTTATTATGCGCTCATGTTAGTCTGGCCAAAGATATTTTTTTTAAAAAGCTTTTATAAAAAAATCAGCTTATTTTAATAAATAAAATTTAAAAAAACTTAAAAAAAAAATAAAATTTTTTTAAAATAAATTAATATTTTATGTAATTTTTATTTTTATTTATTAAGATACAATTTAATATTACAATAAAATTGTTAAATAATAATTTTTAAAATTTCTATTTTTCATAAAAGTTTTATAATAATTAAGAAAAAAAAAGCTGAGCTCTATGTCAAAATTTTGACTTGGCTTTTAGCTGACCTTTGGGGGTTTCTCCCGCAATACAATTTCAATCCATTTTTATATGAAGATCCAAAATTGCAATGAATTTCGAATTGAAAATGTAAGAACTTCCGTCGAACCAATCAAGCATCATAACTAAAAAGTGGTAAACAGTTCACCAAGAGTTTCTACAGTTCCTGAATTTCCAAAAATTCATTTCTTTTTCCTAAAGTGAGCACCGCATTAGAGAACGAAAGTAGAAGTTCTGGATCATGAATGCGACTGGGACATATGCATTGCTAGGAATAACAACTACAACAACGACAATAACATCAAAACATTGAAGATTCAACAATGAAAGCCCTCAAGCTCCCGCTTCAGGAGACTTAGTCTGTCTCTGCAACTCTTCATCAGCATTTCTCAGGAATTGGTCCCAACCACTTCCAGGGCTAGTATCTAAGTAATCATATGGAACCGCCGTCTTCAAACCTGGCCGAACAGCACATTGGCTCTCTACGATTCTAAACTCCAAATCATCACCTTCAACTGTTTTTTGCTCCAATTCCTCCCAGGTGAATAGCAGAGGCAGGGTAAATGCACCCCAAGGATTGAAATCCAACACCTTGACACGCTCATCCCTAGCAACATAAACATCAAATGTGTAATGTTCTGATTCAAATTTAAGCCTTACATTGTCATTAAAGAATTCTTCGATCAACACTTGAAGGTCATTTTTCTTCTCACAGAGAACAGGATAAAATGTAGTGACCTCCCGCTGTGAAATTCCGATAAGCTGCTGACCATGAACAAAGCAACGGAATTCCATTTCGGGTCGTAAAGATGGGTACCATTTTCGAAGGGCAAGGAAGAACCTTGGGGGTCTTGACATGGTTTTGTCACTGCATGAATCATATGCATGACAGAGATCGTGGATTAGGGAGTCAGATGAGCGAAGCAAGAGAGCAATCTCACTGAATGTAGTGCAACGGAGAGTCCCAGATGTGCTTATCCATGCAGAGTCCTTTGGTGCACTCCAATTCAACTTAGGAAAGACCGCACCACCAAGAGTTTCAACTGATTCCTTAACCTTCAACTCAAGTTCAGGGAAAGAAGGTGGCACTGAAGGCTCTGCTTCATCTCCAGATCCTTCAGATACTTGATAATCTTCTTCCTCCTCCAGATTATGAATTCTATTCGGTAAGGCATCCTCGTTTGAGATTGAAACAGGAAGGAGGAAAGGTCCTGAATCATCAAGCAGGTACTGGACAAAAGATTCAGGAAGCTCATGAATAAAGGTGCTAATGGATACGGATTTAAATTTAGGGTACCATTCTTGAATCTGGCATCGATTTACTTCTTCTTCCTTCATAGACGCAATTATGAAGCAGCTGATGATTTTTTATCTGGTATCAAAAACCGAATTCACATGATCAAATTTCAGTACCAATATCAATGAATTCATAAACTTTTCCCTTCTAACAACATTCAGTAACAAAGGGTTTTACAATACATTATCAATTGATCATTCATGAAAACAGAACGATAAAAAAGGGTCTATAAAAACCACCTAAAGAACAGTAAGTAACCTTCTGAGATGAGAAAAAAAAAAAACTGAAAATTTTACAAGTAAGAAAAGACCCAAGACTGCAAAGAATAAATGATAGCTGACAGTAACAAATCAATTCATAATAAAAAGTTCAATTGATGGCCTTTTTCAGCCAATATTGTGCATAAACATCAATTAATTAAATGACAAAGGACTGACCTCCTTTCAAGGTTTGCCGGCGACGGCAGCAAAAAGTGTATGCAGGAGCGAATAGAATTTGGTAGAAGGTGAAAAGTGAAATAGAAAATCTTGGAAAAGAAAAGGAAAAGAGGAAAGTGATTGGGCTTTCCAAAATTTTCAAATCCCTAAAAAAGAAAGCTAGTATTCAGAGTATTATTCGACACTCCTGGACTGGACAATCGAGTCCCAATAAACTAAACAGGCTGAGCTTAGCCCATGTATTTGGGCTCAAAATTTCACATTCACTTTGCGGCTGACTCCGTTGTGTTTGGTCCTCTGGAGAAAGGAAAGAAAAGATCCTTCAGTCTTTTACTCAACCCATCCTATAAGAATGGCCAATCAAAGCAAAGCAAAACCATGCCACGATTTTGGATTTTGTTGTCATTCTCGATCAAGAATTCAGAATCAGTGGTTGATTTGATATACCTTTTTGAAATGCAAGCATACATACATGCATACATACACAAACACATATACATAGCCACATGAACAAAATAATCACTTACAATTTAGATAATGTAGGCCAAAATATATCAGTTGTGGTAATCGTGACTTGTGAGTGGAAGAATAAAACAAAGACAAAGTAGCCAGAATCTTTTTGATTCTCATCAAGACAAAAGGATCAAAATGTTCCCGCAAAAAAGCGGTAATAATGGACAAAAGAAAAAATCTGTGTAGCTGGTGTTGTCTTGTCTCTCATTTGCAGCCATGAACACAGGAGTATAGCAATGGGAGGGGCAAATGGCAAACCACGCAACAGTAACAGATGGTATTCGGAATATTAACCATTAATTATCTATCTATCTGATATCTCCTTTCATTTCATGCAAAAAAATATTATCCATCCCTGTCCAATTGGAAATGATTTCAACATTTATTGATCAACCATTAACCACTAATATATATATATATATATATATGTATAATAAAAGCAGTACTATTATAGAAGCATCTTGTTTTGAAATGACCTTTACTAACCTTTTTTAAGATTTTGGACAAGACAACGACCGACCAAACCAACATTATGGAAAGACAGGAAATCCTTCCCCTCTCTCCCACGCCCAATGTCCTCAAATCAATCGCTCCAAAACCCCAAAGTTTTGAACTTTCTCTGCTTTTCAGCTGCAGGTCCATAAAAATATTGCTGTAAATAAATAATTAATTAAACTTGTAAGCCATAGTTACGCAAGAGGACGTACATCTCCTCGTCGTCAGAAACTCATTCCTTTTCCTTCTAAAAAGATATGGGATTATTTTTTTCCTTTTGTTTTTAAAAAATTACGTGGACAGGTTTTTTT
>JAQSVH010138815.1:0-28823 GCA_029448705.1 Adansonia digitata | reverse complement strand
ATATAATCCCCTTTTATTGCATGAATTGTGTAGATATAAATAGTAAACTCGAGTTTTAAAGAAAATATGAATCTCGCGTATGCCCAGGAGAGGTGGGGAACATAAGGATTTTTTTTTTACTAAAAATGATATCCGGATTTAATTTTTGAAAAATCGAGTATTCTGTGTCAAGCACTATAGAAATACTGACACGAAACATTGCATTGTGACTTTCAAAGATAATTTGGAAATATTAATTCATAATGGCAACCACAAAAGGAAACATGTGACCAAGACAAAAAAGAATATAATAAATATTGCATGAAAATAAACACATAAAAGCATAGAAAGGAAGAAATGGTAGGGATGTATCTCATATTTGTCTTTGATTATTAGGGAATAACCCGAATGATAATTTTGATACGTGTTTAGACTCGATGGTCATTTGAGGTGTAGAAAAAGAAAGTTTTTTATTGAAAAGCCTAAGGATGTCCTCTAGAAAGAAAAATCTAGATTTTGAGTCAAGTTGGAAAAGTGGGCTTAAGTATCCCCAAGGATGAGGATTTAGTAATATTTTAAAATTTGAATAAAGTTTGTAAATGTAGGGTTAAGGCATCCACTCAGAGGACAAGTTAAAGTATCCTACATGGTGGAAATTTTAGATGTTTTCAACAAGAAAAAGAATAATTTTTTTTAAGGAAAGAGGTATTTTAAAATTAAAACCAATAATTCCAATGAAAGATAAAATTAATTTTTCTTTTTTTGTTTTGGCCTTGATCCAAGCCTTATGGCACCGGTTTTGTGACACATGACTCCATGGGGAATTAATTGGATGCATTTTGAGCATTCAAATGACTCAAAAAAGTAGTTTAAGAAAACTACTACAATTTTTCTTAAGTCCAAAAAAATGGGACAGCATCATGTTATCACCCTTTCTAAATTTATTTCGGGTTCATCTGAAGGCATCAGGGCATAAATGTTATACCATTGGAAGGGTAACTCAATAAGGATTAACATAAAAATATCCCAAAAATAAAAAAAAAATACTTTCACGGTGGAAGTAATTTTTGAAGTTGTGCTTGATTTAGCATTGGCAGCACGTGGGGAAAGGGTCTAATGAACTTTGAAAAATTGCTTCAAACTCATTTGGAATCCTTAAATCACAAACGATACCTTTCCTAAAAAGAAATTTCACAAAGATTTTTGGAAAAATATTTGAAAAATCCAAGAGCATTATTTGATGGGCCAAAATAGCCCAAACAAAATGTAAATTGCTAATTCTAGGGGTTTTAGATAGCAAAGGTTTGAAAAATCATAATTTCCTTATCTGGGCACATCTGGGGGCAAAAAGGATATCATTGGAAAGGTAATTTAATGCCCTTTAAGTGAATAATATCAAAATTTTGGCACATTCAAAAGATGTCATTAGAAAAGTAATTCAACATCCTTTAAGTGAAAAATATCAAAAAATTTTAGAAAAATCATTTAGGGTGCAGAATCAATTTTTCAAGTTAGGGACATAATGCTACTAGGGCAATATAAAGGAGTTTTTTTTTTTTTTTCATTTTTCAAGTTTCATAGGACTACACTTGGTTCATGGACATCAAAATGTCTGTGACAAAGATGGTCAGTGACGGTGGCTTCATAAACTCATTCGTATAATCTTTGAGTAATTTGAGACGATAGAACAATCCATTAACCAAGTTACTAGCTAAAGGGTACTAGACCTTAAAATCAAGGTACAAACATTTTGGAACAAGTAAAAAGGATGTTTTATTTTGAAAATAAAAATATTTAACCTTATTTACTCGTGAATCCAAACATGGAAAGCTTGATTTTTCCCCAAGATTGGAGGACCAATTAATGAAAACATTAAATCCATGTTAATCTCAATTTATTAGAGGTAACATAGACTTAACTGGGGGGTTTCTTTAAAAATAGATTTTTACAGCAAATAAACACCAAAGAGAGGCATCAAAAGGCATTTTGAATCATGTAAACATGACAACTATGACGAAAATATGCTGGAGCAACAATAAGACAACAAGACAAAAATAATGTAAAGCACTTAAACATATTAAAAATGCAAGAAATGCAAAAAAAAAAAAATGCATGAACAATTAAGAGTGTGCTTATGTCAATATCAAGGATGGTATGTGCATGTGAGAAAATGTTTCCATGGCATGAAACAAATAGTGGCAAATTTTAACAGCATCAAAGATATGATTTTTATGCAATTAAACCCACATAAAACATTAGCAAACTCAATTAAACATCAAAGCATCTTGAAATAATAATGTATCATCAAGTATTATGCATGAATGATACTGGAGAATGCCAAGAATCATTGAAACAGTGGTTGTTCTAAGATGAGCTAAGAAAAATATGATTTTTTAAGCAGTCAAGCAACATCAAAGCATCATAAATTCAAAATATCATCAAAACAAACTCAAAGATACATGTTTTCCTATGAAGGTTATGGTTTCATGATGATTGGTTAACTAAGATTGTAGACACCTCATTTTGTCTGGACCAATTTTTTGAATCTTAGGAGTTAGGCAAAAAGTGACAAAATAAAAAAAATAGAAATAAAGTTGGGGGATGATCATCAGGCGACCTGTCGCCCGGTGATAAAGTTTTTTTAGGGAAGGTCTAAAATGTCTATAGACAGCTTTAATGAAAAATGCAAAAATGAGGCATCAAAGGTTATTTTCAGGGTGTCATTGGAGTTGTTCAAGTGAGTACGCGAGCCAATATTCATCTTTTTGTGACCAAGATAAGACAACTCGAGAAACCTAAGGTATGTACGGATCATATGGGTGCTTAAACACTGCCACAGGGCTTTTACGTCACCAAAATTTTGAATTTCCATGTGTAGTATCAATACATGAGAGTTTGGTATCGATACCTAAGGTATGATATCGATACCTAGCATGATTGTATCGATACAAGTCTTGGTAGTAGCTAAAATTAAGATTTTTGGCAAAATGTATCGATACACAAGCATAAGTATCAATATAAGTCCATGGAGTATCGATACAGGTCTCAAAGTCTCAAGTATGGAAATAATTTATGCTCTTAGTATCGATACAAGTATCCCTGTATCGATAGTCATGCATAAAATTTGCCTTGAGTATTGATACAGAATGATATGTATCGATTTGTATCGATACTCATGCATAAAATTTGCCTTGAGTATTGATACAGAGTGATTTGTACTGATACATACAGGCCATTTTGGCTACTTCAAGCTATCTTTCAGCATTCGCATTACCCATTCAAAATCTAATTTAAACATGTTTTTGCTCCAAAGAACTATCTATAACATTGCAAACCTTAACTATGGGTTCATTAACGAATTCTATCAAATTTTTGGAGTCCAAACAATTAATGACAAAGGTCACTTTCATAAAATATATAGGTGTAAGAGGGTTGCAGACATATCTCTAGCTTATAGGGTTTTACAGCCTTTCTTCGCCCTTGATTAGCATGGCAGAACTAATAATAAGGAAGTCAACTGAACATGGCAGCTAAAGATATGCCCTACTACAGAAGAAAAATTAATGAGGCCCTTTACATTGTCTTCTAAAAAAGAAGGGTTGACCAAGAGAACAAGGGATCTCAGAGGAAGCTACCTAAAAAAAACCAGCTACCTCAAAAAAAAAAAAAAGAGGGCTTCTAACTATCAAAAGAGCTCTCTAGTAATCCCAAAAAATTCTTCACCCATCCCCACAAATCCTCTAGCCATTCTCAGCCCTAAAAACACTTCTAAAAACATTATTTCACTGACTTCCATACTCTATTCCTGTAGCTACCCCAAACCATCATTGGAAAACCTTTAAGAACCCAACTTTACACATATTTTGATCTTTAAAAAGCCTTACCATTAACCATACCACCAAAAAGCTACTCTTTTCATCCTTTTTTTCCTGAATAATAGCAAGAAGAAGGAAGAAATTAAGCCTACAGCCACTACCTTGAGACAAGGGGAAGTTTAAGTTTTTTTGATATCCCCTCTATCTTGATCTTTACAGTTTATATTTTGTCCTTAATATTATCTTAGTAAACCCTTTCTATGCTTTTATGGCCATCTTAGGACTCCCATGCATTTTTTATGGCTTTGGTTGTGGTAGTTTAGGATCTTGATGTTCTTCTTGGTTCCTTCATGCTACTTGGTTAACTAAGCATGCTCTTTTGCATTTTTATCACCATAACAATCTCTGTGCATCCAACTTTGCCATGTTCCTTCCATATTCACATCTTTATCTCATATTTAAAGAATGCATCTTAACATGTCCTAAGTATGCCCATACATTTCCTAGTAGCTTGATAGGTTCCATGAAATAAAAATGCCTTTTTCAGCATGTTCATCCAAATTTATGTTCATGCATCTATATATCATCTCTATGCATTTTTTTTTCTTTTCTATGAAAAATGTCATTTTGGCTTGTGCATATATGTTGTCCATGTTCTATATTATGTTTGTGGCACTTTGCTTGGGTTGACATGCTTGTTTGAATGCTAGAAAACTTGATTTCAAAAAATACTCTCAAGTTAGGCACATGCTATCTCCCATACATGGAGAATAACATGGGCTTAATATTTTTATGAAGTTGGTTTTCCAACCTAGGGGGTAAAGAAAGCATTTAGTTTTGGATTCATGGAAGAATGAGTATAAGAATGCTAGTTTTAAAAAAAATGAAATGAAATCTTTTAGTTGAAAAAATGTGAATCCTTGTTCCTTAGCCAAACACCCTCATGATGGCATGGTCAATGAGTTGTTCCATTATCACAAAACTACTGAAGGACTATGGAATGAACTCGTGACACCCATGTTAACCCCTCATCTTGGTTATGGATGTTCGAATGTCCATGGCCCATGCATAACCCAATGAAAAACCAAAAAGATCGAACACCTCCCCTATTTTGTTCTAGCAGCACAGTGATTTGGTTTGAAAATTATTTAAAAATAAAAAATTATTTATCTAGAATGTATTGGTATTTTTCCCTTGAAGGGCTTCGAATTACCTTTCCAACAATATCTCATTTACCTTCAGATCATCTCAGATGAAATAACTATGATTTTTTGAATCTTCGCTATCTGAAACCCTTAAATCCAACGAGAAGTTTACTATTCGGGCTATTTCGGCCCAATAAACAACATTTTTGAATCCCTTGAATATTTTTCCCATAAGGTTCATGAAATTCCCTTTCCAAAAAGTCATTATTTGCATTTTAACAATTTCGGATGAATCTGAAATAATTTTTCAAAGTCCATCATACCTTTACCCTATACATGCTGCTAGTGTTGAGACAAGCTAAAGTTCAAAAATTAATTCCGCTTAGAAAGTGATTTTCTAGGATTTTTGAAATAATTTTACATTAATCTTCACTAAGTTACCTTTCCAACAGTACCTCGTTTACCATTAGGGACCTCCGGATGAGCTTAAAATAAATTAGGAAAGAGAAATGATGCAACATTGTCCTCTATTTCAAGCCTAATTTTCGAAACGCTCTTATTGAGGCATTCAATTGCCTCATGATCTACTCGGCTTATTCCATGGCCTAAGCCCTTTAGACTCAGACCAAGGCTAAACAAAAGAGGAACATTTTAGCTAAAACTTTGGCTCCTAATTTTTTAAGATTCTCTTTTTTCAAAAATATGACCTATTCCTTTTAATGTCGAAGATTTTTATTTTCGAGGATACTTTAATCCCACTTTTAACTCAAATCCAATACCAAACCTCCATTTTCGAGGATACGCCCACCCTACTACTCCGAGGGGATACTCCAATGCCGCTTTTACCTCAATATGACATCAAATTTTCACCTTGGGGGAATACTCCAACCCCGCTCTCCACATTCCTTCTAAAATCCAAGCTTTTCTCCCTTCGAGTCATCGAAACCTTTTTCTCCTTAAATTTCCACCGAATCTGACTAAGCCTCAATGTTGTCGTCTTGGTTATTCATAAATAATCGAAGACAACTATGAGAGACATCATGATCATCCCTCTTGTTTATGTATTTTGTGTGTTTATTTTTGTAAGGATTTATTTATTGTTTTCTTTCCTATCTTACTAACATGTTTCCTCTTCTAGGGACCTCCAGCATTCATGCTTTAAAAATCATTTTCAAAATTACAAAATGATATCTCGTGTCAGTATCTCTCTGATGCCGGACATGAAATATTTGATTCTTTTAAACCCATTTGAAAATCATTTTCATAAAAAATCCTTATGTTTTTCACCTCTCTGAGGCACATAAGTGATAAAATTTTCATTAAAACCCAGACTCGTATCTTTACAAAATTTCATGCATTAGAGGGAATTATATTTAAATAATGATAAAAATGAAATTGAGGAAACTAAGATTTAAATAAGATATACTTAGATCGTATCAATTTTTATGCATTGTGGGGGTACTAATCCTTCCCTACACGTAACCAACTCTCGAACCCAAAATAATGAATCTCTGGTTTTTTTTTAATAGGCATCCGATCATGCCTAACTTAAAATGATTGGTTATGACTCTAAGTTTATGGCCACTTGGTGGTGGCCATCCAAGACTAGTCGGATGAGCGATTCGTCAGATGGTTTTTTACTCCTTCATGTTGAACATCAAAATATTTTTAAGTTGAGCACGCTTTGGCTATTCAGATCGTCCGAAGTTCGTAAAGGCCAAGCACGTGGAATGTCGACAGCTTGGTTGCTTCACTGGGGACCAATTTAGATAGTTAGGCCTATGACTAGCTATGTCTTGCTTGATCCTTGGTTTTTTGGTTTCCATAATTATTTAGATATAATTCCCTCTCTTTTTGCATTCTAATCTTTTACTTTTTATGCCCTTATTTTGTGATTCTTTTTTGGGGATCGCATTCTTTTTGAATGAATGTTTATTTGAATAAGTATGGTAATATGGATTAAAATAAAAAAAGGTTTGATAGTTTTCTCGACACATACCGTGCACTTTCATTTGGCACTAGATTGCCACCAAACACCATGGTGAGGCTAGGATCCTAATTATTAGGAGGAAGTAAGCCATTTGCTTTTATGAGTAACCCTTTGCATAGGCAAGACCTTTCGGGATGTGAATTACCTATGTCTCCCATAAGTAATCCTCCGTACCTCTACATTTGCATAGGGAAATACATTCATTAGGTCAAACTTATTCTGCCAAACCCGTAATGGGCTTAGGATCGAGGTGTCTCGACTGTTCTTTCTGGATAGAAGAGTGATTAGAATACCTATTTAGGCATCTACTTAAACTCATATTGTGAGCTTTATGAGCCAAATGATGTCAAACCATACCAGAATGCTGATAAAATAACTTAAAGAATAGGTTCACTCGAGAAAACACTTCTTACCTTTACTCATGTATACCATATTATACAAGCAACGATAGATGAACATCGTCCCTCACATTTATCATGCTATTTTTATGATCATTTCTTTACGGTATGCTATAATGTTCTATGGCTCACCCTTCCTTAGCAAGTGGGTGATGACGAGTGAATGTTCACACTTACGATGCCTGAAGTTCATAATCTGACCAAAATAAGTCACCATGTTGATGACTTAACACATATATGAATGAACGACTGTCACCATTTGTTTGGTTAGGCCTGTCCTTATATGATATTGTATCACCATGCATAAAGGCAATTTTAGTGTAGATACGCTGTGATGTTGTCCGAATGTTATGGTTGCCTCTATACATCAAACCATTTATTTTTGGGGCAAACTTCTAGTTGATGTTTTCATTTTGTTGCTTTCATCCCTTTGTGTGCTTATTTCTTTGTATAGCTACTAACTTATCATCTCTTTTTGTTCTCTTTTGCATGCATGCATCATTTCATTATTATTATTGCCATGGGACAATTAGCCAACAATGCAGTATTCATAAAGGGGTGTGTATCATGGAGCAATAGTCCATCTCAAAGTTAAAATCTTTCGAGGAAGTTCGAGCCTGGTCCAAGCAACGCAAGCGTGAAGATAGAGACATCTTAAAACTCGCGTATATCTCAACAGCACGCGAAAAGATCAAAATAAGGTATCATCAGAACGACTGGCAAGATCTGAAATATATATGGACCAGTTGGGATAGTACCAAGAAAGAATCACTCACGAAGAGATATGGGGACATTGCCCTTTTACTCTAGGTCTATTTGGATGTTAATTTGCTGCAAGCCACTTCCTAATTTTGGAACAGTGTATATCGATGTTTTACTTTCAACCATGAGGATTTGACCCCTAGTAGAGGAATATACCTCACTGCTCAACATTTAGAGGGCCAAGACTGATAAAATATATTTCAAGGCGTTAAACCCTCAGCTTTTAAGAAAAGATTAGCCTAGATTCTCAGTGCACTGGAGACGTGGATTGAGGGTCACATCAAGAAGAAGGGAAATGATGAGTGCATTTCATTGGCTAGTTTGAAAGAGGCAATGGCAAATACCATCAACGTTCAGAAAATGCAAGGTATATTTGATTTGGAAATATATGGCCTAGCCATTTTCTCGAAGATTCTAGGTTATGTCGAAGTAGCGATGTTGGATCTCATTTCTCGACTATGTTGCAACATTAACTCTGCACCTGCTATCACCACTAAAACTATTCGAGCCCTTAATTTTTGTAAGAAAATGACAAGACGTTTCATTGGTTGTGCACTTATGCTTTATCTGTGGCTTGTTAGCCACCTTTGCCCAAAAGAAAAAAAAGAGGCTGTACAATTTTTTCCCTAACTTTAGTCTTATCTCCAAAGTCCTTGAGAATGAATGGCTTCATAAAAAGTCTGACGAATAATGGATCTAGAAACTTCAGAATCTCAATAAGGATGAAGTGGTGTGGAAAGCTGCTTGGTTTTTGCCACAAACCATCATGTACAGATGTGGAGATTACAATTGTGTGCCACTATTGGGTATGGAGAAGTACCAGCTATGCACCTATTTTGGTTCTTCAACAATTTTTGTGTCAGCAATTTATCCCCTTTGTTCAAGACCTAAAGGCAAGAAACCTTGAATATGGCAAGCCAGATTATAAGTCAAAAATTTAATTAGCCTTCTGTGCTTGGAGACAAACTCATTGCATTGCATAGAAAGATACTGGAGAAGAAGTAGTATGACCACAGGGTATAATGAATAGAAGATATGTCGCACCAATGATGCCTTTCTTTCGTCTATCATTGTATCTGTAGATGAAGAAGTCCCTTCTAAAATTGAACTACTTAGATGAGAATTCGAACAAGAAAAGACAACCCTTACGAAGGAAGTTGCTTGTTTAAAGGAAGAAAAGAGTCAATTTGAGATGGGCCTTTATCTACGTGAAGGTGAGGTAAAACAAGCTGATAATGAGAAGAATCATCTCAAAGAAGATCTCAAGAGTCTAAGAAAAGACTATGTGGCTATCAGTAAAGCAAACAAATCACAACGCCAAGGCAAGTCTTCAATCGAATGGAGAACAGAAATTACCTCCATTGAAAAAAAACTACATTAGTGGAAAGAAACGACTAAAGACAGTAAAGAGAACCTTGCCAAAGCTTGAACCCTCGCATCAACTTATTAAAAGAGAAATGTATGGTTAGAAGCTCAAGTTTAAGATTTAAGAGTGAATCAAGTTGAGAAAGAGGCATTACTAGTCAGGGTTCAAGGCTTAGAGTAGTCTTTACAAGCTCACCAAAATCAGATGGATGAAGTAGTGTGGGCTTCAGAATGGCGGGAGCAAGAATCGCAATAAATAGTCGATCAGGCACGCCAAAATTATCAAACTCATCATCGCCATCTCATTGAACGAATTCAAGTAGCTCAGTTGGAGGCCGAATATATGATGGACGCGGCTCGATCTCTAGCATGTGGCATCTTACCCACTGGGGCTCGCGAGCAAGAACTATTGTATTTCTTAGAACATGTGATTAAACAATGTAATCATGCCAAATAGTTTTGAATGTAATCATATGTATTCAAGACTATGATTCCTTTAATGAAAGATGTTAGTGGTGGAGCTCTTTCGTAATCCAATTGTCGTTCTTGCATTTGTATCAATAACATTTATTCTTTTTCTATTTCGCATCAATAACATAATTATTTTTCTACTTCATATCCATTTTCATGTCATGTCATGACACATATTAAAGGTTTAATCTATCCATAATCTAAAGTGAAGGTGTCCCGAAACATGGAATCTTTAGCTTGCCATCGCTATAACACTCATACCCGTCATAAAGCCTTGGAGCGATCATCAGTCTCGCATTAAGTGACTAGAACTCCTGTACAGAGAATCTTAAGAACAATTAGCTTATAGGAATGAAGAACTTGAATCTTAAATGGCATAATTGACAAAACTATTGTCCAAAGCTTTAAAGGATAAAGGATAAACAAGCATCATCAATGCTAGCCAAAGACCAGCCAACCCTGAAAGTAATCCGAATGATGGTATCAAGGCTACTAATGTGTATAAATAGTATCCCTCAGCAATGAGAATTTGGTCGACTCAACCTTTCATTTATCTAGGCTTTTCGCCCGCTATACCTATAGTACCAGATCTTGATGAGAAAGCAGAACAAGACAAAGCAAAAAGGTCTTTGAAAAATGATGAAGACCTAAATAAATACCAATCTCTAGAAAAACATCTTCGAGCTATTGAAGGAAGTGATAAATTTGGAATTATAAATACGAAAGCTCTAGGACTGGTCTCTAGTCTTGTTATTCTACACAAATTCAAGGTGCTAGAGTTTAAAAAATATAATAGGACCACAAATCCCACTACCACTTTCAGATGTATTGTCGTAAGATGATCGGGTATGAAAAAAATGAAAAATTACTAATCCACAGCTTCCAGGACAGTTTAGCTGGGGTAGCTTTTCGATGGTACATAGGGCTAGACCTTATAAGAATTCAAACATAGAAAGATCTAGCTCATGTATTCCTCGATTGACATAAGCACGTACCTAACTAGGGCCCAGATCACCTCTCCTTCATGAACATGGAGAAGAAAGCCTCTAAGGGTTTTAGGCAGTATGCCCAAAGATAGAGTGAAAGGCAGCTCAGGTTCAGCCACAATTAACTGAAAGAGAAATGATAGTTATGTTCATCGGCACTTTGAAAGCTCCTTACTTTGAGAAGTTGGTGGGAAACGCCACAAAGAATTTTACTGATATGGTCATATCAAGGAAGAGGATTGATAATGCCATCAAAAGTGAGAAAATATCTATAGGAGAATCATCCGGGTTAATTAAGAAACCAACAAGTAAAGGAAAGGAAAAAGAAGTAATCACTGTCAGTCACAGCACCATAAAGTTCCCTCAAAATCCAGGCTCAACTCAAGGGGTATATGCCCCAAGTATATTGTATCCGGGTTTTAGCCCTTACCAAATGACACCAATAGTTCAGTCTACCAGGATTGCTCCAACAGTCACCCTCACACTAAATCCTGTTCAAAACATTTCTCCAAGTATGCCACTTCACAACATAAACAATGCCAGAGCCCTAAGTAATTATCAAGCACCCCGAGAAAGAGAACATTTTGACCCTTTACCATACTCATATAAAGAGATCTACAATTACTTATTAGTCGGTTGATTACTTATTAGTCGGTTGATTGGTTGCCCCAGTGTTCTTAGACCTAAAATCTCTACCATACCCTAATTGGTATGATGAGAATACTTACTATGAATACCATGTTGGAGCATAGGGACAATCAATTAAGAACTGCACCTCATTCAAGAGAAAGGTGCAGGGCCTGCTAAAAAAATGCCTAGTTAAAATAGAGTAAGGGCCCAGACCAAATGTTGGGTTAACCCATTCCCTAATCATGTTGAATCAAGGGTAAATATTGTGATTGATGAGAAAGGCTGTTGGATCAAAAGATATGTCAAAGAGGTCAAGACACCAATGAGTAGAATGTGGCAAGCATTCAGAAAAGTTGGGATAGTGAACCCAAGAAAGGAATTCACATAGTCCTCTTGCTACTACTGTGCTTAAGAGCACAGTTTATAGCAATGTTCATCATTCTTGAAAATAGTCTAAGGAATGATGGACCGATCTGAGATAGAATTCTATAAAGAATGTTATGAACCGACTTATCCATTTGTTAACATCATAGAAGAAAAAGAAGTGAATGACGATGGCATCCTGATTTGCCTTTCCCTTATAAATATGGAAAGGCGGCCAAATGAAAGCTTTAGGCATTACGCCTTTAGGTGGATGGAAAAGGCTGCCAAAATTCAACCACTATTGAAGAAGAAGGAAATGATCATCAGGTTCGTTGGCACACTATAGTCATTATACTATGATGAAGTGGTAAAAAAACCCTTAAAAGCTTTGCAAATGTAGTCATACTTTGTGGGATGATGGATCAGGCTTTGAAAAGAAAATTAGGCAGGGGCAAGAGGAAAGGAAAACTCAAAACAACATGATAGTCAAGGTTAATAAAAAGAGCCAGTTCATCTCAAACCCGTGCAGATGTAGACCTAGAAAGGTTAATTGCTGAGAAAAATTACGAGATCATGAAAAATATGGAAGAGCTAAAAATGCCAATGAGCATAGTTTGGTAGATTCTGGTAAAGGCTAAATAGTTAATAAGGTCGAAAAAATAGAGGAAGAAGTAGAAAACTTTTGCAATTTCCATATAGTACATGGTCACACCCTTCAGATGTGTAAAAAGTTTGTGCTATGGTCTAAAGAATGATGAAGGAAGGCAACATCAAATTTTATGATGAGAAGCAGATTTTGACTATCAACCCATAGATGCACTTCCATCCGTCAATGCCACAGAAGGGGATAGGGACAATCTCTTCTATGACATTGAGAGACCACTGATCTTATATGATAATTAACAGCATCTTCAGGCTGCTCCTACCTCATCTACACCAAGGATGGTCATTCAATTGTTGTCCCCATTCCCTTACGAAGACAACAAGGCTATTCTTTAGAATTATGAGAGTAAAACCTTAATTATTGGGGAATTTAGTCAACTAGCCTCAAATATTAATCTTTCAGGGGTCATCCACTTGACTCGAAGTGGTAGGTGTTATGCACCACCAGCCTTAAGAGATGAAGCTCAGCAAGAAGATACTAGCTAGAATCTTTAAACACTTAAGTCTACAATTAAAAGGTTCAGATTCAAAAGTCACCAAGGAATCGATCAGTGAGAAAGAAGCAATAGAGTTTTTTAAGTTCATCAAACACAGTGAATACAATATCGTGGGTCAGCTAAATAAACAACTTGCCAAAATATTCATACTTTCACTTTTGTTAAACTCCAAAGCTTATAGAATGCACTTTTGAAAGTTTTAAACGAGGCCTATGTTTTTATCGATATTTCTATAGGCCAGCTAAATCATCTAGTGAACAATATCATAGCTAACAATTACATATCTTTTAGTGATGATGAGATTCCACAAGGAGGAAGAAGGAATGATAAAGCCCTTTACATCACCACATATTGCAAATGAAGCATATTGCCCAGGGTGATAACGGGTTAGCTTTGAATGTAATACCTATGTCATGCCTGAATAAGCTCCCTATTGATATGTCTTACATTTGAAATCGTCACGCAGTCATGCGAGTGCTCGATGGAACCTATAGAAACATTGTGGGGAACATTATTATCCTACTCCTAATAGGCCTATGAACTTATGGGGTTGACTTTCATGTGATAGACATTGCTTCATCATATAATTGCCTCTTGATAAGGCCATGGATCCATTTTGCGGGAGCAGTTCTATCGTCCTTGCACCAAAAATTAAAGTTTGTAATTAGAAAAAATTTATTAGTATTGGTGGAGAAGAAGATATCATTGCTACTACCTTGACTGATTCCTATATGTTAAACCCAATGAAGGTATTCTAGAACCCTCTTTTGAATCATTTGAGTTCATCAATGCCACCTATGTTAAGGAAGGATCAGTCATGATTAAGCCTCATCTGTCAGAAACCATGTAAATGAGCTTAAAACTAATAGTCAGAAAAGGTGCTCAAGTTGAAAAAAGGCTTAGAAGGTGCCTCCAAAGAGTTACTAAAGCTCTAAAGGTGACCAATAAGACTGACAAGAGAGAAATAGGGTTCAAACCTAATACATAGTAGAAAAAAGTAGCCCAAAAGAATCAGAAAAAAAGAATATCACATTTGTTAGGACAAGACATGGGATGTGAACCTATGGCATTTTTGCCATTGCATAAGAACTTTCACTCAGGTGGACATGTTAACACTAGCTCGACAAACGTCATACTTGTGTTAAGGAAAACTTTTGGGGATTTCTCTATCAATGCAATGGAAGAGCCATCAGCAATGGGTGAAGAGATAGACTTATGCTCTCTAGAGTTTATTCGAAGTGCCTGGGCTGAGACAAAAATCTCTATATTATTCAAAACTCTTTTAAAGTAATGCCATGAACAAAACCCAAATGCTTTCGCCTAAGAGCACTGTGAGATCCTTTGTATGGGCACATTTTGTTAAGTATTATCAATGAAAATGATGAAGCATTATGCATTTCATTCATTGTACCCATTTTCACCTCCCCCGCATATCTTTTTGCCTATATTGTTCTTTTTCATATTTTCAAGTATTCAGATGAAGATGACATGAATATCTATATTGAGACCTAGGAAATCGACTTTGAGCAAGCAATTTGTGCTAGTGGGGTTGAATATGAAGAAGATTCTGAGAAGAACCATATACCCTCAGATCTGCTCAGACTAATTGAACAAGAAGAAAAATAGATTTTACCTAATAAAGAACCCATCGAAAACCATAAACGTTGGGATAGAAGAAGAACAAAAAGAAGTCAAAATTGGAATCTCTATAAAACCATTAGCTTGAAACCATTTGATAAGCCTTCTCTAAGATTATCGATATGTGTTTGCCTGGTCTTACCAGGATATGCCTGGGTTGAATGCCAACATCTTAGTCCATAAACTTCCCCCCAAACTCAGTGTAAACCTATACAGCAAAAGGTTAGGAGGATGAAACCCAAGATGTTGCTAAACATCAAAGAAAAAGTCAAGAAACAATTTGAAGAAGGATTTTTTAAAGTTGCCAAATACCCTAAGTGGGTGGCCGATATAGTCCCAGTCCCTAATCCGGTAAGGTGCGAATGTGTATGGATTATAGGGACTTGAACCGAGCTAGTCCAAAAGATAATTTTTCTTTGCTCCATATCGATACCCTAGTGGACAACACTGCCAAAAATGCACTTTTTTTTCATGGATGGATTTTCATGATACAACCAAATCAAAATGACGATAGAAGATGTGGAAAAAACCACCTTCATGACCATGTGGGGAACTTTTTGCTACAAAGTGATGCCTTTCGAGCTAAAAAACGCTGGGCAACTTATCAAAGGGCAATGATGACATTGTTTCATGACCTTATGCACAAAAAGATTAAAGTTTATGTGGACAACATGATCGCCAAGTCATCTAGAGAGAATGAACACGTAGAGAACTTGTGGAAGCTCTTTAAATGCCTTCGTAAATATTAGCTCAACTTAACCTTGCCAAATGCACATTTCGTGTCACATCTAACAAGTTATTGGGCATCATTATGAGATAAAGGAATAGAATTCAAAGCCTTTCATCACCTCAAACCTCAAAAGAGGTAAAAAGTTTTTTGGGAAGATTGAACTATAAAACCTGATTTATAGCTCAATTGACTGACAAATGTAACCCGATCTTTCGACTACTTTGTAAACAAAATCTTAAAGAATGGAATGGGGAATGTTAAGAAGCCTTTAATAAAGTAAGCAATACCTTTTAAGCCCTTCAGTGCTTGTGCCCCTAATCCCAAGCAGACCTTTAATTTTATATTTATCAGTTTTTGATAGTTCAATGGGCTGTGTATTAGGACAGCATGATGATTCAAGAAAGAAAGAACAGGCTATCTACTATTTAAGTAAGAAGTTCATAGAATGTGAAAATAACTACTCGATAGTAGAAAAGCTATGTTGCGCTCTAGTCTAGACAGCCAGGAGGTTAAGACAATATATGTTATACCACACCATGTGGTTGATTGCCAAACTGGATCTTGTAAAATAATTATGTGAAGCCCCTACATTGTTAGAAAGATTGGCTAGGTGGCAAGTTTTGCTTTTTGAATACGATATTGTATATGTGAATCAAAAGGCCATCAAGGGTAGCGCAATCACAGATTTCTTGGCTAGTCGAGTAACAGATGATTATCAACCTTTGGACTTCCAATTCCCTGATGAAAACCTAATGTTCATATCCGAAGTGGGAGATGCAACCAAAAGCAATTCACCTTGGAAAATGTTTTTCGATGGTGCTTCAAATGCATTAGGGCATGGAATTGGGGCAATTTTAATCTCACCAAAGGGAAGCAATTATTTTTCCCTACGAGATTGAGCTTCGACTACACTGACAATATAGCTAAATATAAAGCTTGCATCATGGGACTCCAAGCCACCATTAAGAGGGGCATTTAAACCTTACAAGTGTTTAGAGACTCAGCCCTTATCATTTACCAATTGAAAGAGGAATGGCAGACACGTGACGCCAAACTATCTCATTATAAAAGTTTAATCATAGAACTGAGAAAAGAATTTGATGATGTTAGCTTTTGATATTTACCTCGAAAGGAAAATCAAATTACTGATGCATTAGCCACTTCATCATCCATGTTTAAGGTTAATCGGGAGTCGAATGTTGCCCCTATCCAAATAAGCATTCATTTAACACTAGAATATTGCCAGAATATCGAGGAAAAAAATGGTTTGCCTTGGTATCATGACATCTTCCAGTATATCAAAAATCAGCAATACTCTAACCATGCCACCGAAAATGATAAAAGAAATATACGAAGAATGGCTACAAACTTCATTTTGGATGGCAGAGTTTTATACAAGAAGAGTTGAGACCAGATATTACTTTGGTGCATGGATGCTTATAAGCCAAAAGAATCCTTGAGGAGGTCCATGAGTGGATCTATGGTACGCATACTAATGGGCACCGAATGGCAAAACAAGTCATGCAATTGGGCTACTAGTAGTTGACTCTAGAAAGGGATTGCATCAACTATACCCATAAATGCCATAAATGCCAAATCTATGCAGACAAGATTTATGTCCCTCCGATACCATTGCACGTTATGATAGCCCATGGCCATTTTCTATATGAGGTATGGACATGATTAGACCAATCATCCCTAAGCCTCTAATGGACATCGTTTCATCCTAGTTGCTATCGACTATTTCACTAAGTGGGTGGAAGTAGCTTCTTATGCACATCACTAAAGCTATCATGAGCAAATTTGTGAAACGAGACATCATCTGTTGGTATGGCCTCCCTGAGCAAATTATTACAGGCAATGAGTGTAATCTGAAAAATAAAATGATACAAGCAATCTGCTCTTAATTTAAAATTTAACAGCGAAATTTCATCCCATGTCATCTAAAAATGAATGGGGCAATGAAAGCAGCCAATAAGAATATCAAAAAGATAATTAAAAAAATGGCTGAGATATACAAGGATTGGTATAAAAAGTTACCCTTCGCATTACATGCTTACCGTATAGCACTACAAAAATCTATGGGTGCTACACTATTCTCCTTAGTCTATGGCATGGAAGCTGTTCTACCCATTGAGATAGAAATCCTATCACTCAGAGTCCTGATGGAAGCACAACTTGAAAAGGCCGAATGGGTTAAAGATCAATTTGAACAACTTAATCTCATCAAAGAGAAGAGAAGAGAATCAAAGCCATCTATCATAAGTAGATGTATCAAAAGTGCATAATAAGAGCCCATGACAAAAAAGTCCATCCTCATCAGTTTCGAAAAGGTAATTTAATGCTTAAGCAAATTCTCTCAATCCATAAAGTGTTCGCTGAAAATGGACCCAAAATTGAGAAGGACCATACGTGGTAAAATGTGTATTCTCTGGAGGAGCCTTAATCTTAACTGAAATGGATAGCAATGACTTGCCCAATCTTATGAACTCTAATTCCATTAAAAAAAAACTATGCCTAAAAGGATTTTAGGATGAAAACCCGAAAGGGCATTCTATTAGCCTTTTGCCCACCATTCTCTAAAAAAAAAAGCAAAAAAAGAAAAAACCAACTTAAGTCGAAAACCCGAGAGGGTGACTTAAGTAACCAAACCCATTCAAACCAAGTCAAGCCCAAACCATCATCAACTTAGAACCAATCTTCTCTATATTCATAACTTTGACTGAGACACCAAATCATAATTTACCTATCTATTTTATGCTGACCAAACCTCATCCACACCTATACTTGGAAAATGACAAATAACTAACTTTGAGGTCTCCATCCCACCATAGAGCAATATGAGGAATCTTCTTATGATTTGGCCAAAACCATAAAGATCATTTACTCAAAAGAAAGTTTCTAAAAGTACTCAGTGGAAAATTTATGTCATCAGCATCGAAGCCAATTGACTGGGCAGACTTCTTTTGGTTTTTTTGTATTTCAAAATTTTTCAATTGAATGAAAATACAATTGCTTGATTTCTCAACCCTACATTCCATCTTGTATCATGTTCATCATTTAATTGATAATGCTTTATAAATGAACAAAATTGATAATAGGATTTCATAGCATTACTTGGAAAGATTGAACTTTATAAGAATTTTTATTCTTTAGAGCCATGGTTGGTCCAACCTTCTTTGATCTTGTATCCTGAGAAGCATTCAAACTCTACCCCTAGAAAAGCCTATCATGAAGAAGTAAGGCTAAAATCCTACTTCAATTGGCACCTAAACAACCAGGGTTCAACGCATTTAAACGGTCAAAGAGGCTCTTTAGAGTTAGAATTGGCAAAGAAGCACCACTCATGCTTACTAATGAACTCTTTATAGCTAGAACCTTTCAACATGAATCATCCGATTTTGCAATCCTCTTATTATCATTATAGGTTATCAGGACAAGAAGTTAACTTATCATATGTGAGAAAGATCCAAAATTGACAGATTATGCCTTTGGAAACACCATTTTCACATTATTTAAACATGCATACAAATTCACATGCATTCTATAAGATTTAACATCTTTTAGGTACCAATCCCTATACAAAAGGAAAATCAGTAAAGAGCACAAGGTGTGACTTTCTATTTCCAAAAAACTTAAAAAATCCTAGGTAAGTACCTTCAACATTAGAAGCTCATTAAAAATAATCCAAGAAAAGGTATCTAATCTTAACACTTTTTCTTTTCTTTGTCCTCAAAGAGCAAGACATTTCCTTTTCCTTTTCTTGTCCTCAAAGAGCAGGACCTTTGCTTTTCTCTCTTATCTTCAAAGAATAAGACCTTTTCTTGTTCTTAAAGAGCAGGATGTTTTCTTTGTTTGTCCTCAAAGATTAGGACATTTTCTTTCTTGTCCTTAAAGAGCAGGACTTTTTCTTTCATTGTCCTCAAAGAGCAGGACATTTTCTTTTCCTTGTCCTTAAAGAGCAGGACATTTTCTTTCTTGTCCTTAAAGAACAGGACATTTTTTTACTTCTTGTCCTTAAAGAGTAGAACCCTTTTTTTTCTTTATCCTCAAAGAGTAGGACATTTTCTTTTTTATCCTCAATGAGCAAGATCTTTTCTTTGTCCTCAAAGAGTAAGACCTTTTTTTTTTCATTCTATTCCTCAAAGAGCAAGATGCCTTTTCTTTTAAGCCCACACAAGCTGGTGGCACCCATTTCATTTTAGTCCTCAAAGAACAAGATGCTTTTTCTTTTTCTTTTAAGCCTGCACAAGCTGGGGCACCCCTTTTATTTTAGTCCTCAAAGTGCAAGATGCCTTTTCTTTTAGGCCCACACAAGTAGGTGGCATCCCTTTCATTTTAGTCCCCAAAAAGCAGGATGTCTTTTTTTTTTCTTTTAAGCCCACATAAGCTGGTGGCACCCTTTTTATTTTACTCTTGAAAGAGTAGGATGCCTTTTTTATTGCTTTTAAGCCCACACGAGTTAGTGGCACTTTTTTATTTTAGTTCTCAAAAAGCAGGACACCCTTTTCTTTCCTACTTAAAAAATAGCCTAATACACTACTTGAATAAAATGGTGTCTATTTATCTTTGCCCTATTCCTAACACTTAGCAACGGTTAAAAAGGGGCAACTATAGACACCTCATTTTGTCTGAACCAGTTTTTGGTATCTTAGGAGTTAGGTAAAAGGTGAGAAAATCAAAGAAATAGAAATAAAGCTAAGTGATGATCGTCGAGCAGCGGTCGCCTAACGATAGTTTTTTTAGGAAGGCCTAAAATGCTTATGGATCGCTTTAAAGAAAAATTCAAAAATAGGCAATTTTCCTCTTTCGTGACCAAGATAAGACAACTCGAGGAACCTAAGGTATGTATGGGTAATATGGGTGCTTGAACACTATCATGAGGCTTTCACATTACCAAATTTTGAATTTTCATTTGTAGTATCGGTACATAAGGGTTTAGTATAGATACCTAAGGTGTGGTATCAATACCTAGCATGATTGTATCAATACAAGTCTTGGCAGTAGCTAAAATAATGACTTTTGACGAAATGTATCGATACACAAGCATGAGTATCGATACAAGTCCATGGAGTATCAATACAGGTCTCAAAGTCTTGAGACTGCAAATAATTTTTGCTCTGAGTATCGATACAAGTATCCCTATATCGATACTCATGCATAAAATTTGCCTTGAGTATTCATACCGAGTGATATGTACCGATACATGTAGGCCATTTTGGTTACTTCAAGCCATGTTTCAGCTTTCACATTACCCAATTAAAATCAAATTTAAACATGTTTTTGCACCAAAGAACTATCATATAACATTGCAAACCTTAACTATGGGTTCAGTAATGGATTCTAATAAATTTTTAGAGTCCAAATAATTAATAACAAAGGTTACTTTCATAAAATATATAGGTGTAAGGGGGTTGTAGGCACATCTCCAGCTTGTAAGCTTTCACAGCCTTTCTGCCTTTTTGATTACCATGGCAGAACCAATAATAAGGAAGTCAACTGAACATGGTAGCTAAAGATATGCCCTACTACAGATGAAAAATTAATGAGGCCCTTTGCATTATCTTCTAAAAATGAGGGGCTGACCAAGAGAATAAGGGATCTCAGAGGAACCTACCTAAAAAAAGGGGCTTTCAACTATCAAAAGAACTCTCTAGCAATCCTAGAAAACTCTTCACCTATCCCCACAAATCCTCTAGCCATTCTCAGCCTTAAAAACATTTCCAAAAACATTATTTCACTAATTTCCATACTCTATTCCTGTAGCTACCCCAAACGACCATTGGAACACCTTCAAGAACCCAACTTTACACACATTTTGATCTTTAAAAAGCCTCACCATCAACCATACCACCAAAAAGCTACCTTTTTTCATCTTTTTTTTTGCTAAATAATAGCAAAAAGAAGGAAGAAATTAAGCCTACAGCCACTACTTTGAGACAGGGGGAAGTTTAAGTCTTTTTGGTATATCCCCTCTATCTTGATCTTTATAGTTTCGATTTTGTCATTAACATCATCATAATAAGCCTTTTTTATGCTTTTATGGCCATTTTAGGACTCCCATGCATTTTTTATAGCTTTGGTTGTGGTAGTTTAGGATCTTGATGTTCTTGTTGGTTCCTTCATGCTGTTGGTTAACTAAGCATGCTCCTTTGCATTTTCATCACCATAACAGCCTCTCTCCATGCAACTTTGCCATGTTCCTTCCATAGTCACATCTTCATCTCATGTTTAAAGAATGTATCTTAACATGTCCTAAGTATGCCCATACATTTCCTAGTAGCTTGATAGGTTTCATGAAATAAAAATGCCTTTTTAAGCAAAGTCTTTTTTAAACATGTTCATCCTAAGTATGTTCATGCATCTGTAGATGAAGAATTCCCTTCTAAAATCTAACTGGTTAGACAGGAATTCAAACAAGAAAAAACAACCCTTAGCAAGGAAATTGTCTGCCTAAAGGAGGAAAAGAGTCGATTGGATATTGACTTTTATCTATGTAAAGGTGAGGTAAAATTAGCTGATAAGGAGAAGAATCATCTCAAAGAAGATTTCGAGAGTCTAAGGAAAGACTCTGTGGTCGTCAGTAAAGCTAAGGCAGGTCTTTAATTGAATGGAGAACAAAAATTGCTACCCTCAAAAAAGAACAACATCAGTGGAAAAAAGTGGTTAAAGATAGTAAAGAAAAGCTTGTTAGAGCTCAAACCCTTGCATCAACTTATTAAAAAAGAAATGTACGATTAAAAGCTCAAGTTTGAGATTTGAGAGCAAATCAAGTTGAGAACGAGACATTAATAGTCAGGGTTCAAGGCTTAGAGTAATCTTTACAAGCTCACCAAAACCAGGCAAATGAGCTGGTACAGGCCTCAGAACAATGAGAGCAAGAATGGCAACAAATAGTTGATCAGGCATGCCAAAATTATTAGACTCGTCATCCCTATCTCACTAAACAAGTTCAATCAGCTCAGTTGAAGGCCGAATATATAATGGACATGGCTTGATCTTTCGTATATAGCATCTTACCCACTAGAGCTCATGAACAAGAACTATTGTATTTCTTAGATCATGTGATTAAATAATGTAATCATGCCAGACATTTCCAAATGTAATCATATGTATTCAAGACAATTAATTGCTTCAATGGAAGATGCTATTGGTGAAGATGTTTCCTAATCCAATTGTCCTTCTTGCATTTGTATCAATAACAATCATTCTTTTTCTACTTTGCATCAATAACATATTTCTTTTTTTGCTTTATGAATTCATATCCATTTTTATGTCATGTTATGCCATATTCTAAAGGTCTAATATGTTAATAATCTAAAGTGAAGGCACCCCGAAACATGAAATCTTCAGCTCGCCATTACTACAACACTTGTACCCATCGTAAAGCCATAGAGAATGATCATCAATCCCACATTGAGCGACTAGAACTCATGTATAGAGAATCTCAAGAATAATCAGCCCACAAGAATGAAGAACTTTAATCTTAAATGGCGTAATTAACAAAACTGTTGTCCGAAGCTTTAAAAGATAAAGGATAAATGAACACCATTGACGCTGGCAAAGGACCAGCCAACCCTGAAAGTAATTTGAATGATGGTACCAAGGTTACTACTGTGCATGAACAACATTGCCCAGTAGTGAGAATTCCATTGACTCAACCATTCATTTAGTTAGGCTCTTGATGATCAAGCAAAATAAAAAAGGGCAAAAAGGTCCTAAAAAAAGTGATGAAGACTTAAACAAATACCAATCTCTAGAGAAACATCTTCGAGCTGTTGAAGGAAGTGATAAATTTGGAATTATAGACTTGAAAGCTCTAGAATTGGTTTCTAGTCTCGTCATTTTGTATAAATTCAAGGTGCCAGAGTTTAAAAATTATAATGGGACCACAGATCCCACTACCCACCTTGGAATGTATTGTCACAAGATGACTGGGTATAAAAAAATGAAAAATTGCTAATCCACTACTTTCATGATAGTTTAATTAGGGCAGCTCTCTGATTGTATATAAGACTAGACCCTATAAGAATTTAAACATGGATAATCTAGCTCGTGCATTCCTCGACCAATATAAACATATATCTAACTAGGCCCTAGATTGCCTCTTCCTCATGGACATGGAGAAGAAAGCCTTTGAGAGATTTGGGCAATATGACCAAAGATGAAGGAAAGAGGCCGCTCAGGTTCAACCTTCATTAACCAAAAGAGAAATGATATTTATATTCATCGGCACTTTGAAAGCTCTTTACTATAAGAAGTTAGAGTGAAATGCCACAAAGAATTTTACTGATATGGTTATATCAAGGGAGATGATTGATAATGCCATCAAAAATGTGAAAATATCTATAGGAGAATTATCTAGGTCAATTAAGAAACCAACAAGTAAAAGAAAGAAAAAAGAAGTAAACATTGTCAATTGTAGCACTGTAAAGTTCCTTTAAAATCCAGGCTCAACGTAAGTGGTATATGCCCCAAGTATGTTGTATCCAGGTTTTAGTCCCTACCAAATGACACCAGCAATTTACTCTACTGGGATTGCTCCAATAGTCACCCTCACACTAAATCCTGTTTAAAACACTCCTCTAAGCATGCAACCTCCAGCACGAACAATGCTAGAGCCCCAAGTAATCATCAAGCACCCTAAGAAAAAGAACATTTTGACCCTTTACCATACTCATATAAAGAGATCTACAATAGCTTATTAGCTGACTGATTAGTTGCCCCAATGTTCTTAGACCCAAAATCTTAACCATACTTCAATTGGTACGATGAGAATGCTTACTGTAAATACCATGCTGGAGCATAAGGACATTTAATTAAGAATTGCACCCCATTTAAGAGAAAGGTGCAGGGCCTGCTGAAAAGAGACATAATCAAAATAGAGCAAGGGCCTAGACCATATGTTGGGACCAACCCGCTCTCTTATCATGATGAACCGAGGGTCAATGCCATGATTGATAGGAAAGGATGTTGGATCAAAAGAGATGTCAGAGAAGCTAAGACGCTAATGAGTAGAGTGTGGCAAGCATTTAGAGAGGTTCGGATAGTGAGCCCAAGAAAAGAATTCATGGAGTCCTCTTACTGGTACTGTGCTCAAAAGCATGATTTATAGTAATGTTCGTTGTTCTTGAAAATGGTCCAAGGAATGATAGACCGATCTAAGATAGAATTCTATACGGAATGTCATTAATTAACTTATCTATATGTTAACGTTATTGAAGAGAAGAAAGTAAATAGCAATGGCGTTTTGATTTGTCATTCTCTTATGAGTATGGAGAGACAGCTAAATGAAAGCTTTAGGCATTACGCTTCTAAATGGATGGTAAAGGCTGCCCAAATTCAACCATTATTGATAGAGAAGGAAATGATCATCAGGTTCATTGGCACACTATAGTCAATGTACTATGAAGAAGTGGCAAAAAAGACTCATAAAAGCTTTGCATATGCAATCATATTTTATGGGATAATGGATAAGGCTTTGGAAAGAGAATCAAACGAGGGTAAGAGGAAATGAAGAGTTGAAATAACATAACAATCGAGGTTCAACAAAGGAGCCAGTTTATCTCAAGCCCATACAGACGTGAACCTAGAAAGATTCATTACTGAGCAAGATTGCAAGATCATGAAATATGTGGAAAAGCTCAGAATGCCAATGAGCACAGTTTGACAGATTTTGGTAAAGGCCAAGTTAGTCAATGGGGTCAAGAAAAAGAGGAAGAAGTTGGCAACTTTTACGATTTCCATACAGTATATAGTCATACCTTTCAAATGTGTAAAGAGTTTCATGCCATGGTCTAAAAAATGATAAAGAAAGGTAGCATCAAATTTTATGATGAGAAGTAGACTTTAACTAATCAACTTATAGATGCACTTTTATCCGTCAATGTCATAGAAGGGGATAGAGACAATCCCTCCTATGGCATTGGAGGACCACTGATCTTGTATGATAATTGACCACGTCCTTAAGCTATTTTTGCCCTATCTTCACCAAGGATGGTCATTCAACTACCATCTCTAGTCCACTATGAAGACAATAAAGCTATTCCCTAGAACTATAAGAGTAAAACCATAATTATTGAGGAATCTAGTCAAGTAACCTCAAATATTAATATTTTAGGGATAAACCGCTTGACTCAGAATGGTATATGTTATGTGCCACTAGCCTTAAGAAATGAAGCTTTCCAAGAAAATGCTAGCCAAAATCTTCAAACACTTAAGTTTGCAACTAAAGGGTCAGATTCAAAAGTTATTAAGGAATCGATAAGTGAGAAAGAAATAATAGAGTTTCTTAAATTCATCAAACACAATGAATATAGTATCATGAATTAGCTAAATAAGTAACCTGCTAAAATATCCATGCTAGCACTTTTGTTAAACTCTGAAGCTCATAGAAATGTACTCTTAAAAGTTTTGAATAAGGTCTATGTCTCTCCTGATATTTTTATAGGCCAGCTCGATCATCTACTGAACAATATCATGGTTGACAATTACATATCTTGTAGCGATGATAAGATTCCACAAGAGGGAAGAGGAAATCATAAAGCCCTTCACATCAGCACATACTGCAAAGTGAGCATATTGCCCATGGTGCTCATCGATAGTAGATTAACTTTGAATGTAATGCCTATGTCATGCCTAAATAAGCTCCCTATTGATGCGTTTCACATTCGAAATAGTCACACAGTCGTGCGAGCATTTAATGAAACAAGCAGAAGCATTATGGGGACCATCAGTATCCCATTCTAAATAAGCCTATGTACTTATGAGGTTGACTTTCATGTAGTGGACATTGCTCCATCATATAATTACCTTTTGGAAAGGCCATGGATCCATTCTGCGAGAGTAACTCCATTGTCTTTGCACCAAAAATTGAAATTCATAATTGGAAACAAACTTGTCAGTATTGGTGGAGAAGAAGATATTATTGCTGATACCTCGATTGGTACCCTATATGTTAAACCTAATAAGGACATTCCAGAATGCTTTTTCAATCATTTGAGTTCATCAATGCCACCTATGTTAAGGAGGGATTGCCCATGATTAAGCCTTATCTATTAGGAAAAGTGCAAATGGGCTTGAAACTAACAGTCAACAAAGGTGCTCGAGCTAAAAAATGGCTTGGAAGATGCCTCCGAAAAGTTGCTAAAGCTTTAAAGGTGATCCATCAGACTGACAAAAGAGGAGTGGGTTTAAACCCAGTGCACAGTAGACAAAGAAGCAAGCCTAAAAGAATCAAGAGAAAAGAATAGCACATTTGTTAGGACAAGATATAGGACATAAACCTATGGCATTTTTTCTATTGTATAAGAACTTTCACTCAGGTGGATATGTTAACACTAACTCGACAAACATCATACTTGTGTTAAGGAAAACTTTTAAGGATTTCTCTATCAATGTAATTGAAGAGCCATCAGCAATGGGTGGAGAGATCGACTTATGCCCTTCAGAGTTTATTCCAAGTGTCCAGACTAAGACAGAAATCCATGTATTGTTCGAAACAATTTTAAAGTAATGCCATGAACTAAACCTATATGCTTTCACATAAGACATTATAGGATCCTTTGTATGGGCACCTTTTATTAAGTATTATCAATGAAAATGATGAAGCATTATGCATTTTGTTCATTATGTCCATTTTGACCTTCCTCCGCATATGTTTTTGCCTATATTATTCTTTTTCATATTTTTAGGTATTCGGATGAAGATAAGATGAATATCTGCATTGAAACTCAGGAAATCGACTTTGGGCAAGCAATCTGTGTTGGTGGGGTTAAGTATGAAGAAGATTCTGAGGAGGACCTTATACCCCTAGATCTGCTCAAACTAATTAAACAAAAAGAAAAACATATTTTACCTCATAAAGAACCCATTAAAACCATAGACCTTGGGACTGAGAAAGATCGAAAGAAAGTCAAAATTGGAACCTCTATAAAACCATTAACCCAAAACTAATTGATAAGCCTTTTCTAAGAGTTTTAAGACATGTTTGCCTAATCTTACCAGGATATGCTTGTGTTGAACACTAACATCATAGTCCATAAACTTTCTCTCACACCCGAGTGTAAACCTATACAGTAAAAGCTTATGAGGATGAAACCTGAGATGTTGCTAAAGAGCAAAGAAGAAGTCAAGAAACAATTTGAAACAGGATTTCTCAAAATTGCCAGATACCCTGAGTGGGTGGCCAATATAGTCTCAGTCCCTAAGAAAGATGATAAGGTGCGAATGTGCGTGGATTATAAGGACTTGAACTGTGCTAGTCCAAAAGATGACTTTTTTTTGCCCCATATTAATACCTTAGTGGACAACATTGCCAAAAATACACTTTTTTCTTTCATGGATAGATTTTTGAGATATAACCAAATCAAAATGGTGACTAAAGACATGGAAAAGACCACTTTTGTGACTATGTGGGGAACTTGTTGCTACAAAGTGTTGCCTTTTAGGCTAAAAAATGCTGAGGTACCTTATCAAAGAGCAATTATGACATTGTTTCATGACCTTATACATAAAGAGATTGAAGTTTATGTGGATGACATGATCGCCAAGTCACCTAGAGAGAATGAACATGTACCCGACTTGCGGAAGCTCTTTAAACGCCTTCATAAATATCAGCTTAAGTTAAACCTGGCTAACTACACATTTGGTGTCTCATCTGGTAAGTTTTTGGGCTTCATTATGAGTGAAAAAGGAATAAAAGTGGACGTCTATAAGGTTAAGGCCATTCAAAGCCTTCCATCACCTCAAACCTCAAAAGAGATGAAAAGTTTTTTGGGAAGATTAAACTATATAGCCCGATTTATATCTCAATTAACCGATAAATATGACCTAATCTTTCAGCTACTTCATAAATAAAATCCCAGAGAATGGAACAAAGAATGTCAAGAAGCCTTCGATAAAATAAAACAATACCTTTCAAGCATGATGGGTTATGTATTAGGCCAGCATGATAATTTGGGAAAGAAAGAACAAACTTGACTATTTAAGCAAGAAGTTCATAGAATGTGAAAATAACTACTCGATAGTAGAAAAGCTATGTTGCACTCTAGTCTGGACAGTTAGGAGGTTAAGATAATATATGTTATACCACACCACGTGGTTGATCGCTAAACTAGATCCCATATGTGAAACCCCTGCATTATCAGGGAGATTAGCTCAGTGGCAAGTCCTGCTTTCTGAATACGATATTGTATATATGAATCAAAGGGCTATCAAGGGTAGCGTAATCATAGATTTCTTGGCAAGTTGAGCAACCGATTGTTAGACCTTTAAGTGGTGAATGAAATCAAGAGGGGGGTGAATTGATTTCACAAAAAATTTGATAAATTAAAATTTTGATAAGCAATCTTGAAAAATTCACTCAATAAGCTTTGGAGTGTAATTTAATG